>JAYMTJ010000162.1:0-14957 GCA_036897525.1 Pelargonium x hortorum | reverse complement strand
TGCGAGCAAATTTGCCAAATTCTCCCTAAATAATTTAACTTTGCATTATTTGCTCGCTATTTGCTCGCAACTAGCGAGAAATTAGAGAGCAAATTGCGAGCAAATTTAAGCAAATTTCCAAATTTGCCCTTACATTAACAAAATGCAATTTTCATTTTTTCAATTCTCTCCAAACTTGCCCTAATTCTCCATGCGTCTCCTCCTCTCGATCCCCAAAGAGCTCTCTCTCTTTTCCGGTTGCTCTCCTTGCGACGCCTGCCACCGCTTCGCCGCCGTCTCGCCGCTTTTCCGTCCCGCCGCTGACTCCGACGCCGTCTGGGAGCGGTTTCTGCCGCCTGATTACCTCGCAATCCTCTCTCGGGCCCTCAATTTCTCGTTGTCGTAATTGGAGCTGTAATTTTTGCAGTATTTTAGCATCGAGAAGATCAACAATTGATCTTCTCGAAGACGAGCTGCTTCTCAAGAGCTTCTTCGCAGAAGTGAGCGAAGTCGAGAGAGACAACGAAGTCATTAGGTACAATTTCTCCAATTTTTGAGCTCTAAACATGTATTTGTATGAATCTATACGTGAATTCATCGTGATTCGTTATAATTTTTTTTATATCGCCACCTGATTTTGATTCTCGACATTTAGGGTTTTTTATTGTCCGTGAGTTGAATTGAAGTTTGTATTAGCTTAGAATTTGCAGCTCGTAGATAATTTAGAGGCATTTACATTTGAATTAAGAAAAAATTAGCTGTTATATTGGTTGATAGGTTTCTTTTTGCCCTAATTTCTGATCTCAATACATGTATTTGTATGAATCTGATCTTGGATTCATGGTGTTATGATAGTTTTTTCGTTCTCGCCCAGCTGATTTGAACTGTTGACAGTTTTAATTTGTGGTGTTTTTGATTGAAGTTTGTATTGGCTTAGAATTGGCAGCTCATAGATAACTTAGAGGCATTTACATTTGAATTGAGAAAAATTCAGCTGTTAGATTGGTTGATCGGTGTTAATTGGCCTTTAGATGGTCTTGATTTTCTGGAAAGTCTAAAAAAGACTTGAACATTTGATGAAAAAACTGTGTAACATGAATTTTAGACTCCTTTAATTTACCCTCTCAAACAGAGTGCTAGTGTTAAGGGTTCTACTTTGCATTGCATTGGTACAACAATGTTCGTTTTGCATTGTGCATTTTGTAGAAACGGATCATGAACTGTTTTTGGCTCTATATTGAAGTTTCTCTAATTATAGGAAGGTTAATCATGGATAAATAAGCACAAGTTTCTTTTTGAGTCAATGTGTGAGGTCTTGATGGTGAAATTTTACAGCAAGAAGGGAAGTAATATTTATGTTATTATTCCATAGCAGAGCAATTGTGAGTTTGAATGTCATGGATAGTATGAGTAGGGACATGGGAGACCATCAGATTCAGAACTTTGAATATGATTTAAAAGTTAGAAATAAGATTACAGCCTAGTATCATTTTTTGGATTGTGCCTCAGGTTTTGTGACGTTTGTGCCATAATCTTGTTATGTATTCAGGCTACTTCTGGAGTTTTCTTAGTCTATGGTTGTGCTTGCAAGGGTGTTCAAGAGTGTACATAGTATGTACCATCATAAATCCTTCAACTTTGTTTACTCATCCCACATTTAAAGAATGTGAAGTGTGTCATCACTTGATATACAAGTTGGGCTTTCCACCTAACAACTTGAGCTCAATATAGGGATCATGTGTCCATTAAAATAAGTTAATAACCATTATAAGCATCATGAGTAAAACTTTTGTCCCTTCAGCCCCCTCACCTGCCTCAAAAGAAGAACAAAATATGTGTATTTGCATATACTCCTGGTGTAGAACTCCAACTTTTGAGTCTTTTTTAGCCAAATAAAATATATCATAATATGTAACAGAGATTATGAAACATGATCATGTCAGTGGAGACTTAGGTTGTAATAGAAAGTGTTCTGAAAATGTGATTGTGTGATAAACTTGTTAAATGATTTTTTATTTTTATTCATTGGACGTATGATGTTCATTTTTTTTGGTTGTTTTAAATTTAGAGTAAATGGAAATATATATAATTAGGAAACCTATTGAAGGGAATGACGAAGGATGCGGGACTGCAGACCATTGATCGGTTTAAGTAGTAATTTAGTTTGTTAATGTAGTGTTTTGAATGGGTTTAGACAATAGCATGTAGTTGTATGGAATATATGTATATGAGAGAGAGAGAGGCGATTTTTATGGTGTTTAAAAAGTAAAGAGAAGAACACTGGAGAAGAAAAGAGTTTGAAAGTTAACCTCTATGTAACAATTTTTCTATCATCCATTTTACATTTCTCCTTACTTTATTGAGATGAGAAGTAAACTGTAATTTCCTAACTACTTTTTTCTCCAAATTTTCTTTCTAAGAACTTTTCCAAGTTCGGTACATAGCAAAAAATGTCTTAACAACATATTTCAGGTCTCCAGTGATGTGTTTGAGATGGGTTCAAACAGTAGCATGTCTGTAGTTATATAGAAGAGAGAGAGAAAGAGAGAGAGAGATTAATGCGATGCTTGAATCTTGAAAAGGTTGGAGAAAAAAAGAATGCTAACCTCTTTTCAATAACTTTTATAATCCATTTTATGTTTCTTTTAACATTAGTCAGATACAAAGCAAACACTGACTTGCTAGTTACTTTTCTCCTCCAAGTTTTCCTTCCACAATTTTTCCAAGTTCCAAACATGTCATAAAGTATCCAACACTGTTTTGTGTGATGTTCTAGACCACTTCAATACTATTGGACCCTTCCACCTTATATCTTAAGCTTTTCAGTTGGAATCCTAATGTTTATTAGAGAGAGTTGTTAATTAGGGGTTGATAGAATATCCTGCGGTGTGGTATGTGGTGGTTTACGAAAACTACATGTTGGGGTTACATGATAGCCATTGGGCAGTTTTGTGTCGTGTGAAGGCATTCGTGTGCATTCCTCTTTCTGCAGTATAGTATTTTGTTGTCTAGCTATTATCGCATAAGGCCATAACTCACGTCAGTATGATGCTTAATTATAACTAGTGACTTTTGGGTTTCAGGATTTAATAGTTATGCATTTATGTTGAGTTTATTTTAGAAAGTGAACTACCTCTACTTAGTCTTTTTTACTCATCTTGTCAACTTATTCTCAATCTCATACTGCTGGGAGAGGTAGAATTTATTTATATCATACCTTAGTTCATATGTGGAAAGTTTCATTTTAATCTAATGCACCTATCATGTGTCATGAAGCTGTGATATACAGTGTAAAATATTATATAGAATAAGCATATTCTATGTCAAAGTCTGACTACTATCATTTGATTAGGTTATACATGGGAATTAATAGTGAGAGTATGCTTATAGAATGTTAAAATCAAACTACTATCGTTTGACTTTATAGTTACATTGCAGGGGCTATAATATTGGAGTTCGACTCATTGATGAGTTTCTAGCAAAATCAAATATTCCCAGATGTGTGGACTTCAGGGAGACAACTGACATGATCGCCAAGGTCTGTCTTTATTATTTTATTTATCATACATTTTAAAGTTTATGAGCTTCTTAAACCAGCTATTGGTATAAATGGGCCCTTATTGGAAGACTATAAATAGTGCATATATTGGTGCGTGTTTTGCCTTCTTCTGTTGCCTATAACTGAAGAAAAAGGCAAGCTTAGCTAAGTCGGATACATTGTATAAGGGTGCCTAATTTTAGTTTTTATGTTGATTACATGAATATACAAGGCGATGGACATCCTACCTTTCACTATAAGCTATGGCGGATAAACTTAGAAGTCTTTGTGTTGGTAGCAATCTTAGGGAAGACTTGGCTGGGTTGAACTTTACAATTTTAGAACTTCACCAATGGTCAAGTTTGAGGTGAAGTTTTGAAAAAGTTGATTATAGGTTAGAGTAGTAAATGACCTATTCCTGTTCTAGGAGACTATGACCATGTTATGTGTCAGTTTGTCACTGTGATGTGATTATGCCAGGATGTGTAAAGCAAGTTCTTGAAACTAATATGTGGGTAGATATGAATAGTTATCAACTTTTTAATGGGGTATCTGAAGTGTTTTTAACAGATGTATATATATCGACAAGTGGGGCTGAAATGTAGTTGGGTTTGAGAACCCTTCCAATAGCTGAGTTTGAGCTGAAGTTTAAAAGGTTGGATTAGTTGTGCCCTAGATGAATTGTCCCAGTTCTAGGACCATTTGTGTTTTGGTATGATAAGTGTTTCTAATTACAAGTAGGAGTCAGAGACATATAGTGCTTAATTGCTTATGTGCTCATGATGTTTTTACTTATCAGCAATTAAGATTGGTACTTGTTTTTTTATATCAATGGAGTGACTTCATAAATATTTTCCATTTCCTTAAATTTAGTTGTGAGGCTAGTCTTGTTTTTTCAATTTGCAACACTAGTGAAATTTCAAAGTAAGTTGCTGTTTTGCTCGACTTGACTTGTTCTGTTAAAATCTATCACATTGAAAGAATGTGAAGTTTTTGACTACTTGATATACTAGCTGGGTCCTACACCTAAAAAACAAAGATTTTGGGTTGGAGGTTTCTTCACATCATATGAGAGCTGGTTTGGTCTTGTTGGCCTAGCGACCTGTTTGTGTTGCCTCCCTGTTTATTCTTGGTCCTGGGGCCCATTGTGTCCGTTCTGCACATGAGGACGAGTGTTAAAGTGTCTCATATTTAGAAACTGTGAAGTTTGTGGTTCCACTTTGTTTACTGGTTGGGCCCTTCACCTAGTAGGCTAAGCTTTTGGTTTGGAAGGTAGTTTAACATGTTCCATCTATTTTTTGTCTGCCCAATTTCAGCTAACTTACACTTTCTGGGGCAGGTTGATTTAACTACCAGTCTACCAGGAATCATTCCAACTTCTTTATTTGGTTGGTAGTATTCAAATTTCAAACTACCCCAGCTCAACTGGACTGCAGATTTTGATAAATCTGTGATTCCATGGATGGTTTCAATCTATGGTCTACTTAGTTGGTTGTGAACACATTTTTCACCTCTGTAATTTCATTTAACTATGCATTTAATTGGCTTAGCACTACCAGTTATTGCTAGTAAATTATACGCTGAGCTTTTGCAAAATTGAGATATCTACTGTTGCACATTCATGTGATTATATACTATCTTAATTTCATCCCGAGTTTTGCAGGTGGGTTTCAAGATGTTCTTAGGTGTCACTGCATCTGTGATCAATTGGGATGCTGATGGAACGAGTTGCAGTCTTGTGTTGGAGGATAATCCCCTGGTGGACTTCGTTGAACTTCCCGATACATGCCAAGGTCTGTACTATTGCAATGTCTTAAGCGGAGTCATTAGAGGAGCCCTAGAGATGGTGAGTTCGGTCCTTTCCTATGTTGCAATTTTAATGTGGACTATTACTTCGGTTTATACTGCAGTTACTTGGTCTTGTACATGCACATAACTCTCTTCTACAAAATGAGTAATTTCAATTGTTATCCTATGCAAATAAGAATGTGCCAGTGACTTTGTGTTGTCAATCTCACATTTGTCAGAAAAATTTATGAGATTACGAATTTGTGTGGATTCTTGTGAAAGTAATAACCAATATGTATATGTGGGATTCTATGCAACTCCAGTACATTAGTCCACAGAAACGTGGACATTAGATCTGGCAATTAGGGTTTCGGATTGGGGTCGGTTGAAAAGGCTTAACCCAATCTGGGTTTTGCATAGAAAATGTGTGGGTTTCCCTGCAGCCTGAACCCGCAAAAATGCGGGTGCCCGCAGGTTCGGGTTCGGGTTTGGGTCCGAATTTCCTGCTGTAGTGGACATGCAGTGATCACAAGCTTTTTCCTCAGTCTTAGTGCCTGATTTGATGATTTCCTTCTCTTGTAGTAATGCTTCTTTGCATCTCCATGGATTTTCAGGTATCGATGAAGACTGAAATTACATGGACCCGTGATATGCTTCGTGGGGATGATGCATACGAGTTGCAGGTGAAGCTTGTGAAGCAAGTCCCAGAAGAGTACCCCTACAAGGATGACGATTGATAAGTAATTACAAAATGCCATCTTTTATCGGGTATAAAAAATAGTAAGTAGCCAGTATTTTGTTCTCCTATGTTTCATTTCCTTTCCAAGGTTAGACTTGCAACAACAGCAGCTTCTGTTCCCAACCATATTATGCAGTTCGTGGAACTCCACTTTCGTATTCATTACATTGTTATTGTAGTTAACATTTTGGTTAGCTTGTAGGTAGTTTCGGACTAAATACAATTTATAAACTTAATTCTTTAAACTATTTGCATCGAGTACGAAGCCCCCATTATCACTTGTATTTTGGTTTTTGGTTATAAAACAAAATGGCGTGCAAGGTTCTTAGTTACGCTCCGTTTGGATTGCATTGAAATGGGAATCAACAATCATAATGAGAATGTGATTCTCATTCCCTTATTTGGATTAAAAATATTTCATTTTTTTAGTCAATTAAATCCAGCACTACTACATGAGAATGTGAATGGAATGAATGGAAATGTGAATTTGTTTGTAGAATAAATTATATGGCCACTTATAATAGGTAACCTCCTGCAAAGACTCTTCGAGGAGTTGATTTCTGCAAGAGCTTAATGTCTTTTATAGAATTTTTGGCATCTTATAAGGATGAAAGACAGCATAAAAAATATCTTT
The DNA here is from genome assembly GCA_036897525.1 of Pelargonium x hortorum. Lineage (NCBI taxonomy): Eukaryota > Viridiplantae > Streptophyta > Magnoliopsida > Geraniales > Geraniaceae > Pelargonium > Pelargonium x hortorum. The sequence goes on along the minus strand of JAYMTJ010000162.1, from coordinate 8,279 downwards.
TTGTTCTCGTAAAATGCATATTGAATAGACTTGATTTGTTGATAAGACCGATCAATTCTATTTTTTATACTAATCCGTGAAATGCTACATGTTTATGTGTATAAGGTCTATTTTGGTCGTTTAAATGATTGATATTTCTTTACTATTGTTTTCACACGAAACACCTTTTTTTAGTAGCTTCTTACAAATTTAACCACCTCCTTATATTTATTTTTTTAAAAATTTAAGTGTTACCAAACAAAGTCTTGTTGTTAATGATTAATTGTAGCCTAAAGGTAAGTCAAGTGATGTAGAGTTGATTTTTTTTTTAAAATGAACTTTTTTATTATTAGTTGACCTACACAATAGAGCGTAACTCTCCTTTTAAATCTAAACATCACCCTCATCCGATTAAGTGAGAGTTGAATCCATAATCACACAAAGATGTGTGTCTTGACTACCGAGTCTTCCTCTTAGAGACGCATGATAAACTCAATTGTTTTTTCTTTCTTATATTAATTTAAATTTGTCTACAACTACAAATTTGTAAATAAGCATAATTCTGAGTCACATATTGTGTGTAAACATGAGTGCGATTTCGTTACTAACTTAATAAACAAAGTTTAATTAACAACTTATGAAAGGGTAGTGACTTGAAACACACTTCATATTATAATTGCTTATTAAAGTAAACTTAAACTTTATCAACAAATAAGTATATTAGTATTGCTCAAATTGAAAGGGATCTTTTAGCTACGTTTATACACATACAATTGTGCTTCTCCCTGTACCATTGCTTTCCACAATATAAAATTAAAATTAAAGGATTGGGACAGTGGGGACTCAAGGATATGCCACCACTTCTCTTTTGCTATATTATTTAATTATTAATCATAATCATCCCTTTGTGTTTGTTAGAGGATTTTGGGTAAAACGAAAATGATGTATCCCAAAAAGAATATGCACTGTGGGTGAGAGATAGGGATTGATCACGAGATGGATTCACTGTAGGAATATTTTTAGGCTCCGTTTGGATTGCATTGGAATGATAATCAACAATCGGAATCATAAATGAAAATGTGAAAGATGAGAATGATTCCCACCAAATTTTACAATCCAAACAGAACCTTAATCCACGTATAAATTGATAACACTTACCATTCATTAATAATATTTCACATCACAAAATTAACAATTTTTTTCTTTAATTTTGTAACGATAAAGAAGTAGAAATGGGTGGAATCTTTTTTGTTAATGTGACAAAAAGTAAAGAGAAATTGTATTCTCTCAAGTTATGCATTTAATGAGTAATCACCATTTGCTACTTTTGCAATTAAACAAGAATAGCTTACAAAAGCAAGCAGAAGTTTTTCCACACAATCACTAACACATAGTTGAGTTAGCTTGGAGAAGGTTGGTTTGGTGTGTTATAATCTATTGCACCAGCATTTGCTTTTCACTACTTTGGGTTGTGATATGGTCAATTCAAGCTGCTCAAGTGATTCACGAATTACTACATGCTTAACATGCTGTATACTGGATCTGCTACAAGCCACATACAGATTTCGAATCAACTACTGGTATTGCATGTACAACAAGAGTGCAACAATTTCTTGACAGTATCTTATTTACAAGATACCATATTTAATTTTAAGTTTTGACAAAATTTATCAACTGTTGACCAGTGGAATCAAGCTAACTGCATTGCAACATTGACGGTCGGTCAAGCATCAGACACTTTGCTGATAATAACAGATGCATAATTGGCAATTGTTGACCCCGGAGATTGTCTGAGCCGTCCGATAACTGGAAATAGCTCTGATGAACGAAGGAACTGTCTGCAGGGAGGATGTGCGCACATCTTCGCCAATGAAAACAGAGCTATCTTTAGAGGTGACTCATTTACAGCATCTTTTCTGCTAGGATTCAGAGCTACTACCGAACATTCAGATATCAGCTTCAGTAATGCCTGCAATGTAATAAACCAATTGCATTATAGTCCGTCAATTGGTCAAAAGCAGCAATTGACTGTTATATCATATAAGTTTCAATTCATTGAATGATAGTAGCCTTTGTCAGAACCGTTAAAACATGTTTGCTGCTGTATATGTAAAAATGCTGTACTTACGTCTCAGATCAAATATTAGGAAACCATTTATTAATGATATCATACATTATTATATAACTGCATCTATATACACCAAATAAAGAGATTTGATTAAGGTCCACAGCTTCAAAGAGGGAAAGAGAGATTAGTTAAAGACTAGGTCGTCTTAATAATGGACCTTGTAATAGGAGTATTTGACTATTTGTTTAACCTATTGATTGACTCTAAGGCTCCGTTTGGATTAACACTATTTCATTCATTTAGTCAATTAAATCAAGCACTATTGCATGGAATGGGAATGGATGGAATTCCCATTCCCATTCCCACCAAATTTTCTAATCCAACGGAGCCTAATATTTTACTGATATATGTCAATTAACACCAACTAAAAATATGAAAATGAAATGCAAAGTGTTTTGTCAGAACAGTACTACATCATGTCTACTAACCTGCATAGCTCCTTTAGATACGATGTCCTCACTGAGCTTGTTGGAGTTGCGGACAAGATTACTCAATGCACCTGCAGCATTTGCTTTAGTCTTGTCTTCCTCGGATGAAATGAGCAATCTGGCAAGTTGAGGTATAGATCTCCTGAGTTCGTCATAGAGTGCGTCATTATGGTACGCAGCATTCCCAATCTAGTAGAGAGAGAACAAAAGATAAGAGAGATGAGCAGCTGCATATCTACTAGTATACACATTAGCTTTCTCTCTCTGGAAAAAAATAGCATATTCATATGATTTTCCTTGTGAAAAATGAAATTAGTGACCTTCAAAGTAAACAAGACCAGAAATTAAATTCAAATGCCAAAATAAAAGGATTATTAAACGCAAAAAGCTTTGCAAGTTATATTAAACGGGCTTACTGCAAAACAAGCAAATTTCCGTGTACGTTTGTCTGGATCAGCACATCGATCAATGAGGAGACTGATAACCTGATGCTTGGCCTAGAATAAATTAATTTCATAAGAAAGAACATGCAATATTAATACAGCCTTGGATAATTTTCATCTGCTGCAAGTGACCATGATTAAATAACTATACTGAAAAGTAATTATCCACGAAATATCTAGATCCGGAGTTCATAATATTATTTTTCTTCACTTACCAGCGAACTATAAAAGTACCAACTATGACGACACATGTTACCCACAGCACTGCAAGTCTTTGCACGTACATTGGGATCCTCATGGGTAAGATAGTCCCTCAATACATCTAATATAGCAGCCCCATTAATGAACTCATAGAAACCCTGCATAACCACAACCCAAACTCCTAAATTAGCCGGTCATATTATGATATTTCTAATACCACATATTTCAGGTTATTCTTATATCCACAGGATAAACATTCAGAAACAAGGTATATTTGTGAATCTTTGCGCTTCTAGGTTATTAGTATATGATATTGCTAATGCAGGAGAAATCAAAGTTCATTGCATATGTATGAATACATCTTAAAAGAAATCTTTTCATAAAAATAATTGAATAGTTGGAGTTAATTTACTTTAAGGTAATGGGAACAAACTGCACGATAATCTTCTATACTCGCAACCAGTTAGATGGACTGCTCTAGATACAATAAACTCGGGAGAAAAAAGAATTTCAAAGATATACTGTGTGTGCACGCACGCGCAGAGAGATGTGTGATAAATTTTACTACGGTTTAATTATTCATTTCTTTGTAAATTAATATTAAAAAGTTAGAAACAATAAATGATGAACCACCAAGATTATGTTTATTAATCAATCATTGCACGTCATAGCAAGCTGTTGTGTGTGCCAATATAACAGCTAAGTTGATGATTAATATCTATGTATGCCACAGAACCTGACCTTATCCATACGAGCTAGATCAGAAACAATCATCAGAACATCCAGAGTGACCTCTCTTGGGCACGACCTATCAAGCAATCTTCTCACTCGGTTAGGCTCAAGCAATCCCTTACCAACAAGTTGAACAGCAAGAGGACGATGGCTGATCATTTTAGCAAGGAAGGCAACAGGCCTTCCCAAATCTTTCAAATCTACAAGTTCCAAGCATCGCAAGATTATGTGGGGTAACCCAATCTGTAAAATTCAGAAGAATAGAATATGAAATGATAGGTCTCAGTAATGAGATGGAGAAAAAATGCAGCATATTAGCATTATTGTGGGAGCAGCAAGAGTAACAACCCCATGACCTGGTGGAAGAATAAGAGAAAGCATATGCTGATACATATGAAGTGTGCACAACAGTCACTTTCATCAATACGCCTTAAAAAAAAAGAACAAAATGCTCTTTTGCATAGGTAATAAAGTTATTATGATGAACACAAATTGCTCCTTGACTACAGTGCACAAACTTTATTGGAGCCCCAAGATTCAATTAACCACCTGTATTGTTTCAAATAAAAACTGGACACTTTATCATGATAATAATGGAAAATCATATATGATAGCAACCCCGCCTCCCTCTCCTACCTTTGCACGTGCAAGGATACAGAAGGAAAAAGGTTGAACATTCTAACCTCCAGAAGGATTTTGATATATTTTCCCATGTCTTCCTCAATTGCTTTTGCCATGTCCTTGTCTTCTGTGCATATTCTTCCACCAGGCGAGCCCATATTGAGAAGGAAACCACTGTTCACAGATGCAGCAGCAGATGGCAAGCCTGGGGCGTTCTGTACAGCAACAAAAGGAAATGCTAAAAGATCAATCACTGCATTTATTATGTCTCTGACCCCATCTTTTCCACCACCAGGCCCAACCCAGAACTTTATAAACTTGAGATGCACATCTGAAATCAATTTAGAGAAGAGGTTCATGGGTTCACTTCTAATCAAAATCTGACGAAAAGTTAACACTCCCCCAGAAAGACAATGGCATATTGACGAAATTGTCCATACAACCCCAACAGGGGATAGCCCAACTTGATCTTTGATGCCATCCTTCTCATGAGAACTGGACTGGTTGTAAGCTAACAAATTGACAAGAAGCAGAGGAATGCCGCTTGCACATAGCTGTTGAACAGCTAATGGTCCTCCCCACTTCAGTCGAGATTCTAACAAACCTACACATCCATCCCTGAGACCATGACAATATGAGAGCATACCATTTTGATTATTGCTACCCATTTCATTGTCATTGTGTGATGAAATCTTGAGTTGATCACAGAGTGTGGAAGTTCGAGGAATCAAAGGCACTGCTATCTCAGAGACAGAGGACTCAACAGAAGTCCCAGATTCAAGGGATAAGATGGATGCAAAAGCCAACATGGCTGATGCACAGTGAGGTTGTAATGAAGTTGTTACCCTATCATCAGAAGAACAATTATGGGCAAGTACTGAAAGTCGAGAAAGCTGTTTTTTTGAAGAGGTTGTAAGCATAAACAGTGCAGAATTTCTTCCAGTTAACTTTAAACACTGAGCTACTGTAGCAAGAGCAATGCATGAATGTAGAACCAGGTTACAAGGATTAATGAATTTGCATTTCATATTATTAGCTTCACCCGCTTGTTGATCCTTAGTTGAAGATGAAGTGCATAATGATAAGATGTTGAATATCTCCGAAAGAATAGTACCATCCCCTCCACCACTGACAACTGTAGTAACTGGAAGGGAACTGGGCAGACCACAGAGGACATTTGGGACAATTCCATTGTGCAGGCAGCACCTTGAGATTAGCTGAAACATTAAAAATTATATTATATTAGATTTACGGGAAAATACCTTCTCAAACACGGAGTGAACATACTTTGAGCATGCTGCCTACAATTTCTGAAAAGAATCTCTAATAGGCTGGTTTCTTTAATTAACCCCCTTCAAGAATTAAATAATAAATTGCCAAATCGATTATGCTTGCTTGCATGTATAATGTGCACACGACAAAACTCAAAATGTTGAATGACGAAATACCTGGAGACCAGCAGACAATGCAACCTCAAGACGTTGGTGAAGGCAGTAATAAATAGAAACTTGCACAGCTTTTGTTCTCAGAAATACTCTTGTAACTATATCAACAACCTTTGTTGCATCCATTCCAACCAATGAACCTCGTTCATAATCTTTAATGTCAAGTCGGAGTATGGAATGACTCTGCCAAGCATTTAGTGGAAACATGTGGGCATTTTCTTTCAGGAAAAGAGTTTCAAATGCATCTATCAAAGACCAAACAGCCCTGCATGCTTCACAAGCAGCACGCAAGAAGTTCGAAGATCCCGAAATAAGACTTGAGCCTGATGTTGCCAAGCAGAGGCACAGATTATCCACTAGACCAGAAGTTTTAGCTTGTTCCAAAATCTGTTTCACTGTTTCTTTCTCCACTGGAGCAGAACCTGTCTTTAGAGCCATTGCTGGAGAAGATGATTTGACACCCTGAACTACTTTAGTCAATATGGTTGTTATACAAGCGCATGATTCATACAGTACTGTTCCAGATGCACCTTCATTGGCACTGAGAACCTGACATTTAGACGTAACTGGTTAAATAGCTAGAAGCATGTATCTACCGAAGAACAATAACAACCACAGAAAGAATATAACCTGTGAAAAAACTTCAGCCAAGGCAACCCAGTGTGTAAAGTACGAGTTTCCAATATCATTTCCATTTTTTTCTAACAGATGTTTGATGATAGAGAAACTCTGGGCAAGAAACATACAATTGCGTCAGACAGTAATCATTAATGGAAAAATGATAATAAAGCAAGCATTTAAAATCAAACTGATTCAGCTTTCATTTTAAGTTAGCCGAGATTCGTCTCAAGATATCAAGAAAATCCATTTGAGATCACTTCTCCAAAATATTCTCAAGGGTCTTGCCAATTCATGAAGGCAGCAAACCAAAATCAGCCGTAAGTACATGAATGCAAATAAGTGGACAAAGAATGACACTAAAGAAAATAAGGCTCTGTTTGATTAGAAGGTGGGAATGGGAATCATTCCCATTCCCATTCCTTCCATTCCCATTCTCATGTAGTGGTGTTTAGTTTAATTGACTAAATGAAAGGAACATTTCTAATCCAAACAAGGGAATGGGAATCTCATTCCCATTCCCATTGTTGATTCTCATTCCAATGCAATCCAAACGGAGCCTAAGTTCATATTGGAAACTTGCAAATAGTTAAGTATTCCTGAATGTTGATGTAAAGAACGATCACAAGCATAAAAACTTGAAGCATTCAGGCATAAATGAAATAAAGACAATCTTGTTCGCTGAACTTATAGTTATACTTGTTCCCCTATTGACATGCTTATTCTAGTTTCATAAATAATCATGTAAATATAATCCAGAGCTGATCAGTTCATTTTGAAATTCAATACAGTAATCACATTATGTACCTTCGCTATTGAGTCACTCATTTCAGATGACTTCAGGCCAACTAAAACAGCAGTATAATCAAGAAGTTCGCATATTATTTCATCAAGTAACCCACTAGAATGGATAGCACCAGCAGCAATTAAGTTTGAAAGAATTCTCAGGGACTGATCTGAACTAATAATGTCTCCATCCCTGTACAAGTTTTAACACCCAATCAGATAAACTGACTTACAAATGAAATACAGAAGCTCTTCATCAAAAACTAAAAATAAAAAATGAAAAATATAAAATAGAATAATCTGGTACTTAAATGGCAACTCACAAGAGAGTTACCAATTGAGAATATAGTCTACAAACATATCAGAATTAACACATGAACCTTACCTACAAGAGTTTTGAGAGCCTTTAGACCACCTTCTAAAGGGTATCAAAATAACTGCTAGCGCTTCATTATCTTCACCAATAACTTTTGCACCTTTCACTGTCCGGGAATTATTTTCCAATCTGTCCAATGTCTGGCAACCTGAATATATCACACCAAAGCAATTTTAAAGGGAAGCAAATTTAAGAAAATTGCAGATTTTTGAATTAACAGTACAAAATTATGTTTAAATAAAAAATTTAAAAAAAACAGCACTCTATACAAGTAGAAAAACAATCGAAGCAAATATGATGAAAAAGTACCGGGAAACTATAATTATATTTCGAACTGTGCCTAAACATCGATAAAATTAGAGATATTCAATACAAGGAGAGAGGAAAGAACAGGGAGGTCAAATCCAAAAGAGGAGCTAACCTAGTCTTTTGCAAAAATAAAGGTAAGCTACAAACTCATCAAAACGTAAATATAAAATAATTCAAGCACGTAGACGATGGAGCTGTGTTGACAAAGACAAG
>JAYMTJ010000161.1:0-15025 GCA_036897525.1 Pelargonium x hortorum | reverse complement strand
GAGTGGTGGAATAGTCCCCAGCCCCACCCCCGGGTCCTCCTGCCGCATCAAAGCCCCTTGTGGTTACCGAATGGAAAGCCTTTCTCAGACTCTGCGCTCAAGTCCTTGAACTTCAGTCGAGCCATGTCGCGCATGTCTTGCAAGTGATTCCACGTTAACATAGGAGTTTACCGGCGTGATCGGATGATTTTCTTTATATGGACTATGTGTTAAGTCGTTGTCTGATGCGAAAAAAATAGTTTCTAACCCTTAGAGATGTAAAGTGTTTTATGAGTGGTAAATGTTCGGTAGTCTGCTGTTTAGTTAATGGATCAGTCTCTCTATCTGAGTTACAGGCTTATCCGCGAATTCTTGGTGTATGTATGCAGCGCTTGCTCTTAATTATTCTTGTGGGTATTGAGTTTCATTATTTGCCACTAAATCATGTCATGAATTTGATTGATCATTTTTTTTCTTACATTCTCTGGTCAAAGTTTGAAGCTGACAATATAAAAGTTGAAAAAAAGATGGAAGAATTCATGAATTGTGTTAGAATTAGAAAAGTTTCACTAAAGTTGACAATTCGTATGTCCAGTATTGAAGGTTGTTTGTGTGTTGCACGATATAACATAGACATGACATGTTTGATTGTGTGTTGCATGATATAACATAGACATGACATGTTGACATGATCTAACGCATTCTATAGGGTGGAACATGTTTGTCGTGACACGACTTTATAGATTTGACATATTATTAATATTAATTTAGAATTATACAGTTAAGTGTGTGCTGAACGTGTCGTGTACATATGTTTTGAAGGCCCAACACAAACATAACACAGTTACAAAATATGAGCCCAAAACTCTCATTCTACAACATACTTCAAATCAACCTGCAGTTTTCCAATCTTTGAGTAGATAAAATTTTCAAGGCGATCATTCCCTTCGAAAGCACCTTCTGACTATTAAATACAAAGTTGAATATACACATTTACATGAAAATTTACAATATCCTCTACATAATCTATTTGCACAAAATATGAAACCTATATCATACCTACCCAAATTACAAAAAAAAAAAAAAAGAAGAAAAAAGAAACCTATCTTATTGCTTCTACTCGTCAGTAAGAATAACATATGACTGATGTAATTCATAAATCACCTGTTTCGGAAAAAAAAAAAACAAGTATAATAGATACTCATCACATTCCAAGATCAAAAGATGGAGAATCCATAAGACCAATATTTTGTACCCTTTGTGAAACCATTTCTGATTTTTGTGGTTTTTGCTTCAGAAGCAAGGTAGCTTGTGCCTCAACTGCATCAAGATCCAGACATTCAAAAAATAGATCATCACTAAAAGCGTCTCCTTTTGCTTCATTTTTCTCAGCTTCACCCTCCTGAAATGATTCCTTTTCAAACAAGAATTCTTGCTCCAAGTTAATTCTAGGAATGTCTCTTGATTGAATAAAGCTCAATTTTCGTTTTCGAGTTTCAACCATACTCTCATTTTCTCTTGGGGTAATGGTGAGTCCTCCAGGCAAGGCTTCTGAATAAGCCCTCTCTGGATTCATTTGAAAGGATTCAGAGTTCTTATTAGGGAACTGATCAGTACACCCAATCTGCGGTGACTGTAGAGAATGCAATGTCTTGCCCGAGGAACTACTGGCTTCACTTGTCCTTGTGAAACCTACAGAGTCGGGACTATTTGTAACATAACAGTTTGGCAGTCTCGGCATTGGAGATTGACTGAGCAAAGATCGCCTGAAAAAAAAAAAAAAAATCATTGGTTCTTAAGTACTCCAGCTTTATCTCAATATAATCGAATAAAATGTTTAGCAGGAAAAGGAAATAACAAAAGTAATAGCATGATAGTTACAAGGTTAGTTCTTCAAATGATCAAACTTCAAACCTAGTCCTGACTAATATAAGATTCTGATTGGAACCAGATGGTTGTACCAAAAGAATTTCAGAATTCTCGTGATTTGAGTTGCAACTATATAAGATGTTCTAAGAGAGAAGATATTATATAGCATATGATTCATAACGGAAAAACAACAATTTAAATAACCACAACTATTTGCGGATAATCTTCAGTTTCTTTTTCTTATATCCTGTGTTCATATCAGAATGCAACATTCATGATTGTACCTACAGAAGGTTAGGAGCTCGATTCATTGGATTAATCCAGTTTTGAGTTTGTCATTTTGGGATTAATATTTTGGTTTTTTAACAGAGGAAGAGAGAGAGAGGGACCTGTAAATAGCCATCATGTCAGGTCTGCTAGATTCAGCCTGAGTGCTTGCTGCAGAGGGATTTATTCTGTCATCAATGAAACTATCATCATATGAATTTTCGTCGAGATCATCTTCCTTGCTATCAGATAATTCAGCTTCCGAAGAGACCCTATGCAGACCAATTATGGAGAAGTTAACACAAATTAACTACAAGGTGTATCCTGAAAATATTAGTCTTACAATTTTTTGTTGCATATATCACGTGTGATTCAATATTCAACGCACGAAACTTTCTATACAAGTTAAAATGCTTTTTTGGATAATAATTGGGAATTCTAGGATAAAATATTAACATAGAGGTTTCTGACCATGTAAAAAGTACTTAGTTTATGATTCCAAACTTACTCAGCTTCCTCTTCAATAAATACTCTGGCATCATCAGCTCGCTTCTTTTTACCTAATCCCATAACAGCGGTCATCAATTGTTAGGTAGCTCATAGAAGAAGTTTGAATCCTAGCTAAAAGCATAATAACCATTATCATAATAGAGGTTTTGTTGAAGATAGTGTACAAAAATGAACATTTAACAGAACAAAATTTATGTAACCTCTGCCATTCTTGTTTCGAATTGGACTGGTACTACATGGAATGACAGAATTTTCTTTGATGCTTTTTAAACCCCTATTCTTCTCACAATCTCCGATTTTGCGCAACCTTTTAAACTTGCGCGTTTGTTTAATGCTTTCTGACTTGTCCTCAGAACTCAAACGCCAATCACTGCTACAGCTATTGTCTGCCAGATTTGCCAAAGGAGTTCGAGTTGTTTCAACAATTGGAGAAGCAGTGGTGCACCTTCTTTTCTGAGCACCATCATCATCTTTTTCTGCGGCAGTGCTGTCCACAGTGACCTTTTGCTTCTTTTGTGGACTAGAGTACCTTTGCTGTAGTTCAGTGCACGATTTGGCTAGCGAAACAAGGTCTGCTTCAAGAAACAATTTTCTACCTTTACCATTTGATAGCCCTGCAAGAGCCAAGTTATAGTATTCATAAATTTCTAACTTCATACCATCATAGAAACCAAACCCGAGTGAAGTAATCACGCTACGAGGATATTAGTGTACTTACGTTTTGGAGAAGAATGCTCGTCACTATCATTGATAGGGGACTCTGGAACAACACCACTCTCAATAAAGTTGGTCAGTCGAGGACTAAGCTCAATATTTCTGAAATCATTGCTAAAGTCATCAGCCACCATTATCAGTTCCTTGATTTCAGTATGACTTGTCCCAATGTCAGTCCCTCCATTCAATGCTTTTCTCCTCACAATTGGAGTTTCTGGAACATTCTCAATCCCATCTACCGTTCTCTCTTGCCGGGAATCAGAAACATCAATGTTTGATACTGTTGGAGCTTTTTTCAATGTGCATCTTGTCCGGCCAGAAGTTTCTACAACTGCAACAGCTTTTGCATGTATAATACACTCGTCGTTGTCTATAGCTGAAGCTTTTAAATGACAAGAATCCTGTTCCAAGCAATTTTGGAACGCTGTATTGCTTGGACTCGTAACTTTATAATTTGTTACTTCCTTGAAAGAGAGCGAAGGGACAGACAATATTAAAACCTTTCCATGATCATCAACAGATACAAATTCTGAACCAAAGAGGTAGGAATGCTTGGGAGGATTGTGAGCACGGATATCAAGCATAGTATGATTCTCCTCCACTTTTAAGACCCCTCTAGGTGACACTACACAATCAGATGGTTCTCTTTCTGACTGTTCGTCAAGGAAATTGTCAAAATATAGTGGATCTGCAGCAAAATAAATTTAATAATTTGTACCATTAAAAGTTTTACAGTAGGAAGATGGAGAAGCAATAAAACTTTTGAGATGTAGATTGCATAGAAAGGTTTCAAACGCACAGCTTAAAGGCCAAAAGGATCAAGACTCAAAAGCTCCAAAAATCCGGGTAGAAAGACGTAAAAAGACTCTAAGCAAATAATTTTAAATGCTTGCATGATTTCTTTTACTGTAGAGAAGGTGAGGCATACGTGTGAAATTGTGAATTATACAAATTCCAGTTTCTTCCCAATCCGTTGGACAACAGTGATTGGCCCTGGTGACTCTCAACTTCAAATAGCATTTTGCAAAATAATTATAAAAAAATTTGGTACAATAGATATGAAATGAAAAAAAGGGTGAGCAAGCCATGTTTTGTACAAAAATATATCAATTAAAAAGAGATGCAAAAACAGTTAAACATTTGAAGAGTGAGCTCCTCCATATTTCTGACTTTTATACTCCCTCCGTCCCAAAATAAGTGTCCTGTTTCACTTTCATTTTTCCCCCAAAACAAGTGTCTTGTTTCCTTTTCTAATAAGTTAGTCACGAGTTATCAATGATATCCTTGTGAAAAGTTAGTTCGTATCTCTCAACACATAATCGTGAGGATATAATAGTAAACATACTGCACTAACTAACTTATTCTTAATTTTTCTCAAAAATAGAAAGGATACTTATTTTGGGACGGAGGGGTAATTATCTTCACCGGGGGAGAAGTCACCCCACAACATGAAGTTGAGAAAATGTCATACTAAAAAAAGCAGTAAACAGAAATAATTTGGAAGGAAAATATGTCAGCGTTGAACTCTTTAACGTGCACTACGAGGGATATGAATTTATTAAAAAAGACAAAAAAAATTACAAGTGAGGAACAGAGCGTAATAAGAACAGTACTATGTCAAATCAAGTTTGCACCCTAATTAACTTAAAATAGCATCCTAATTCACAATCATTTTAGATTTCAAGATCCAGTCTCAAACTGAAAAAAACAATAGATAGCTTCAAAATTACCAACATTTTGTTGATAACTCAGTTTAGCAGTACCTTTTCTAAGATCATGTGGTTCAACGCTTTCATCTACCAAGCACTGACCTGGAGAGCCCTTGTTCTGATCACAGTAGGATGTTACATTAGCAAAGATAATAGAGAGTGAGGGAATCAACAAATAATTAAATAAATAAACAAATTGGGGTCAAACCTCATCAAGTAGAGTCTCACTGGTTCGAGAAAATGACAGTCCATGCAAATATTGCATTGAGTCGATCAGCATCCCTGCTCTGGATGAATGCATAACTTTATGCACTCTGGAAGGTACTGATTGGGAACTAGGGAAGGCAATAAGGGATGGTCTCCATGTACTGCCACAGCTAGGTTTGAAATATTTGACAATTAAATTATTTTCAGCATCGGTTAGTTTATCAAAGACGATTGGTGTATCAACAGCATCATCGTCTTTCGTTTTCTTTCCGCGAGGAACAAATTCATCAATTTTAAAGTGAAAAAGATGGGCTTCTGGCTTGAAAACATGGGGAATCTACAATAGAGCAAAACAGAATTTACAAAATCAATGTCCAGGCAAAATCTACAACACAATAATTTTCAGGAAAGATTATCTAAGAAATCTCACCATCCTTGGGCTAGGATGGAAGTTGAAGCTGTTCACTCCCCCATTACGCATATGTTTCCTTAAAGACTTGCTATTTGATTGCTTTCGCATGTAACCCTTCAACTCTGATCCCTCACAAGCTAAAACTAGTAATACTTGGTCAAGGAACTATTCTACAAGTATTTGTTTATAATATATATAACACAAATAAGACTAAGAGATACACTAAGGGTTTTTAATCTGGAAAGAAGGATTATAAAAAAAAAGTTGGTTATAACTTGTATCCTCATTCTCAGACAACCTACTCTAATAAACTCATAAGCCACAATTCAAAAGGATATCAACTCGGCCATCATGCTTTCTTCCAGTTCTTCCCATGCGCTGAATCATCCTCAAGGGTGAAACATTAGCATCAAAACAAATTACAAGATCAACTTCCATGATATCCAGGCCTTCTTCACCAATAGATGTAGCAACTATAACATTGTATCCACCAGCCCGAAATTTCTGGAGGTCAACAAATAGTCAATGCAAAGATCCAAGAAAAGCAATAAAGTGAACAATTATTACCAAGCAAGATATTAATAATATAAGAATAAGATGAAGAGAAAACATAATTACCTCCAGAACAGCCTGCTGAACTTTTTGAGACTGACCTTTCAATGTTTTTCCTGTAAGATAAATACATTTCTTACAAGACCTAGATCAACTTTAATTCTTATTATAACTATAATGCATCTGAATCTGGGAAAAGAACAGAGTCAAAAGAATTCATCATAGAAACTACATATTAAAAGAAGAAGAAAGGTTTCATAGAGATTTGCATTTATTATGATAGTTTCATATTGCTCAACTGCCAATGAATTTTGGTCCCTAAAACTTATCATTATCTCGGATATAACTAGGAAAAAAAGTACTAAATAATATCAAATATCAACCAGAACCTAATTCTAACATCAATAACACGAATGAATTAATAATCACAAGAAGAAAATAATGTAGTCCAATGCCAACATATTGTGCAGTGCAGAACTGCCGAAGAGCCACATGTTCAGATTAGTACAAAATTGCAACAATATTTTTTTCTTCATTTTTATGAATTTATTTATACAAGGAATATAGGCTGCTACTTTCCCAGCTCCAGCTTTCTAAAAAAGATGATGCTTATAAAAGAAGAAGTATATTTCTTGATTGCACAATTTATATTGGTACTTCAATTTCACTGCAGCCTATGAGAAACATAATAAAATGAAGACAAATGTTTTTACTAATCTCAATGTATAAAATAGTTGAGCTAATCACCAAATCTCTACAATAATAACACTAGGAAAATCATGCTGCAAACCTGAGCTTTGGCCAATAAACTCAGTAGCTTTAACTAACTCCTTAATGTTTGTTAGTGCATCCATTATGTCCCTGAACGTATGAAGACAGCAAACTTTTAAAATTCAGATTAAAGATTGTTTGGTGTAAATAAATAACATAAACTAAAAATACTGCAACCAAATTGAACTAAGGTTTTCTCTCACCTGACACTTCCCCTAAAATTTGAGAAAATAATAACCCTTGAGTTTTGTGGATCGTTTGATTCTGAAAGAATATGATAATTATAAATCAGTAAAAAATAACATTTGCAATCATCATCAAAAATATAAATCGATAATGAATGACTATTTGTTAGGTACTTGTACAAATCAATTATCTGCAGCAAATGACATTCACAAAGTTAAGAGACATCTTCTCTGTTGAAGTATCCCACATTAAAAGTATGTGGAGTTTGCGACCGCTTGAAATACTAGTTGGATACTCCTTTATTACGCTTTTGGGTTGGAGTAATTTAACAATCTCAATAAGATAGAATCTCATGGTGTTAATAGTAGAACCCTTGTTCAACCCTAAGTAAAGGAATCAATATCAATGATTTCATTCAGTATCAGGTTCATTTAAAAAGAAAGTTAGAAGCTGTCAGATGTCTAAAATGTACATCAGTGGTATGTCAGCAAGTGATAGGTATAACATGCCAAAGCATATAAATATAACCTAAGAAGTTTCATTCATCTCTGTTGAAATATATAGGTACACATTACTTATGGGATTCCATAAATCAGAAATTACTATGCATCCTTATTCCTTACATTAAGCCCTTATTCTAAGCTTATTTTCTCTCTCATGTGTTAGCAAACAAGTCTTATTTTCATCATTGTGAGTGCAAAAAAAAGTACAAGAATATTATTCGAGGTTTCTAGATATAACGTTGCAAACAAGTCTTCACACAACAAATGAAGGATACAGATCATTCCACAAATTAAACAAAAGGATCAGCAGGTGGAAGAAAAACATAGACAAACAAAGAGGCTGCTGATGGTATGTTCAGATTTATTTATATTTATTTTTGTTGTTGTGTAGATTCAATTTCAATTGCTGGATACAATCTAGAAGAATCGCATTACAAAGCAGCAGCAAAACGAAATATCAGAACTAGGGGTGCAAGTCAAACTAGCATTTAGCAACAGAAGTAAGATAATAAGCAACATACTGAAATGATCAATCAATACTTCTAACATTTTTGACAATTTTGGACTTGGTGCACCATGAGACAAGTTTTTCTGCATCAAGAGCTTTGCTTGCCAAATTTCTTCATTTCTACTCATCAATCTTGCAAAGTACCTGTAACAATCAAGCTTGAGTACCTTAAATAGCATTTGAAAATTTAACGAAGAATATTGAGCAAGCCTTTCAGTTTCATGTCATCAGAATATTATATTCAATGAGCAAAGACACTGAAAGATGGGATTATGTGAATGCTTAACTAGTCATTTCACATTGGAAATTATGCTCGCCAACCTGAAAACCATATAGTAAAATACTGTCGACTAATAAAGGCACCGGTGTTCATATTAACTAACCATAGATTTGAATCTATTATAAAAGAGGTCTAGAGCCTTTCCCTGAATTCTATAGATATATAACATTGACCGTGATAAAATAAAAAATCTGTCCTGATCTGATGAGAGAGGAGAGGCTGTTTTTCTTCATTGTCTACCCATTTTAATTGTCCATTCTCTTGGGGAATATATTTCCTCAATGACCAATGTTTTAGTGGAAGAAAATAAAATAGGTTTAAGGAAAATGTGTTCTGGTTGAAGGAATTACATTGGCAACTGATGAAATCATTTCCCTAGCAAACCAGATCTACAAAAGATCTCACAGTTTCTCCATTTTATCGATCTGTAGATCTCAGATGTTGGCCCACAGATTTATTTTCCGTCTTCTTTGTGCCTCCATCTCTCTCACCTAGATCATCTTTCTCTTCCCTTAACTTAATAAACATTGCTGATTTGTATTGCCTTCTCTCCTACAGCAACATAGGATGACCAACAAGAATCCTCCACCAGCAGTCATGTTTCCATTTCTTTTTTTCTTTCGCCCCACTTTAGATATTTAGGCTTGGCTATCACATATCTCTGTAGATCTGTCTATTAATCTGTAAATGCATTATCAATCTTAACTTTAACACAGTAGTTTTAGTATCTGAGAGTATCTCCACCTTTAGTGATTAGATACTCTGTGGTTCATAGGGATTATAGAAGCAAAAATGCAGGTAAATTTCAGGAATTTTGGTTTGCAAAATGCACTTCGGTAATTGTTTGAAGGGTCAGGAAGGAAATATGCACTTTCTTAACAAACCATTTTCCTTGAAAAGGCAGAACCTAATCAGCAATATTAGGAAACCCACGCAAGCAGCAATGTCATTTTCCCAGTTAGCCAAAATCTTGAGTCTGGATATCATAATCATTGTGTCAATTATGAGGTTAACCGATACTTCATTGAGTAGCTGCTGTAAAATAGAATGATAAAATCCCAACAGAGTAAGTAAAGTAATAATGGTTGCATTTATGGTGAGCAGGCAGAGATCCAGGATGGGATGCACAAACCCTTGTTTCAACTTTTCTTCAAGCATCTCGTATGCTGGCCTTATCCCATGACTTGAGAGTAGCTTGCGAATGTGGTACATAGTGATAAGAGCTCCAAAAGACTTTTCCACTTCATCATACCTATTCTGGGGAAGGTTTGGTGGTGGAGCTTGACGAAATCTATCTCTTGAATTAAGTAAATCACATGGACTCAACTGTCAAATGCAAAGACAAGTTGTGATTACAATGCAAAAATAAATAAATAAGGCATCATATGAAGGTTTCCCTTAATATAAAATAAGAGATTGATCAACTGCAGTGAAGCGAGAAAGCCACACTTGTTATAACTTACCAAATATCTAAGGTACTAATTTTAAAAAACAGATGATAAAGGAATGACTATCAGATTGGTTTACAGTATTGTCCATTTGGAGTGAGGAGGAAGTAAATAAAATAAGAACAATAAGTATTACGAATTATGGTTCTAAAATGCACAAATCATAAACACATATTGAGACTCCGTATGCTTGGTAACTAATACCTAGTGAACTGGGAAAACCACACTAACTTTTGGCTTTCTGGGGAACTCTGGGTATTGACGTTATTATGCTTAAAGTATGTGGGATTTGGATATAGATAGAGTGAATTTGATGTCATGATGTGTATCCTTTGCAATCTTGTCCGTTCTTTGGGCTATACTGCTTCAAGATTAGGGGCATACCATTAGTTGTCAACCAAAGGGATTGGAACTTGGAATTTTGATGTAATATTTCTCTGTTTCTCTTTGTGAGGACATGTCGTCAACATCACATTTCCTATACGTCATTAATAAATTGTTAAATTTCAATATTGGGCCACCTTCGGGCCAGGGCCAGGATCACAACACTGCAGGGATGTCCTTGTGCAAGAGGACTGGAGACCACAGGGGAAGGCAACGTAAACGGCCCAACCTTCGGACCAAGGCCAGGACCATATCCTGCTCGCTGATACCATGTTAACATTCAATATTGGGCTACATACATACAATAGCTTGAGCTTCCACTACTGAAGATCAACCTTATCAGTAGGGTTTGGATTCCACCATTATATGTAGCTCATTCACTTTATATTTTTTCAATGCAGGACTTTATCACCCACTTCAACATAAACTTTCTTAAAAGAATACCCTTTAAAATTTCGTCACCATTTGTCAGGGAACACGTTTTTCAAATCCACCATCAATACTGCTCAGTGAATAGTACATAATTTACATCGCATTTCCTCTATATGTCAAAGTTTTAAAGCATGAATGTAAGCGAATAGTCTTGTGAATGGCATATTTTTGTATTTGAGGTAAATTAAGATGCAAATCAAAGGAACACATTATATGAGGAATCTTACCGTCTGATAGTCTCTGTTTTGAAGAACTCCAACTGCATTAAGCCTAGCAGCATGTGGCCTTATTATTTCCAGTAGCTTGTTATTTATCTCGACAGCATCTTTGCCCATTGCCACCTAATAATGTTGCAAGGAATTTATCAAACCCGTAAGACGTATATTGTTTAAACCATTCAGTCACTAACGCATAGAGTACCTGAATCAATTCTATCTTTCTGTCATGAACATATGGGCTAACATCAGGATCACTTTCATCACGATATTCAAGTGTTGATATAAGTAAATTATCAATTATGCACTGGATAACCTGCTGCTTTGCTGAATAATTGTATTTCCATTAGGTTCTTTGGATATTATATACATGTTTGAAGGACTGTATCTGTGATAGTAACTTACATCCAGGTGTAGCAGTCAAGGCTAGTATTCTCAGCGGCACCGGTACAGCCATCAACTACAAATTTCGAGTATTATTCTTATGTAAGATCAGTAAGTTTATCCACAGATAACACACAGAACCAACAACTCTTGATAGAAAGCTCACATAAAATTATGAATGGTCAAGGAATGAAATGACAAACCTCGCGAATTGCTACACAGTAAGAATAATTACCCATAGCGCGATGAGCCTCATCAATCACCAAACATACCAGGTACTTCACCAAACATGTGCCTACAACATATTAATTTATGATCACATTCAAGTAACAGAATATGCAATAGAAAGTATATATATGGTACGTGTAACATTATGTCACTCTATAATGATTTTGAAAGTCTAAATTTGAATCTGGGTGCACAAGTTCTTCTCCTGTATGAGTATGTTGAAAAAGAGAACAAAGAATGAAGAAAGATCACATGGTTTTCCAGGTTTGACCAGTTTTTGATCACCACTTGTTTAGGATTCAATCAGCTTTCAGCATCCAACCAGTTCAACTGATTGAATTTGAACCAAACTGATACATTTAAAATAAAATAAAAAAACTGAAAGCAAGGGAAGGAAGGAGAAGAAAATAGAAGACTCAAAAGTGATCTAATTTGTGACTAGTCACAGAATGAAATCCCCATGCACAAGTTTAATGAAAAATCAGAACAACTTTAATGCACCCAAAATGCCAGTCCAAATACATAAATAATGGTTTAGAGATTCACCAGACTGAATATCTTTCTCCAGCACTTGAGGGGTAACAAAGAAAACACGTTTAGTTTTCCAAAGACCTGCTCTTTTTGTAGGATTAGTCTGACCTGTCATATCAATTGTCCATTCCTGCAATCAGTTTGATCCAAATACTCTCAAACTACTTAAATGGTTTTGATGGTGTCCCATGGATTAAAACCAAAACATGAACTTGGCAAGTGGATGAACTGGAAATGATTTCTTACTTGTGGTATTCCAACAATTTTATGACACGCTTCTATCTGTTGCATGACAAGAGGTCGAGAAGGAGCGGCAAATACTATTTTCCCTGTCACAGAAAGACCAAGCATAGTGTCATGTTTGATGACTTTAGCTTACTAACTCATTTCGAGAAATACAGAATCCGAGGAACAGCAGCGTTACAAGCGTTACATACAGAAAGCTGAAAAAAAAAAAACTTTTAACTTGGTCGCACATGCAAAACCCCGCACCCATCCACACAGCATATACACATAAAGAAATAATCAATAACAGAGCATAAAACAGAGAATATCAAACTTCACATATGAACCTAAATCAGTTAGATGCATGGATAGACACATACATGTTTGTGTGTGTAGAGGGGTCAAATAATAACAATTGTGGCGCATAAACACACACACAAATTATATTTATTTCATCAGAACACAAAGATTAGTAAATAAATAGATGATTACCTTCTGGAAACCATCTGAAGTAGTTATACATGACAACTGCAGCAATGAGAGTTTTTCCAAGCCCAGTTGGCAAAGCCACCAATGTATTTGAAAATAGCGCTTTCTTGGTTATGTCAAATTGATAGTCGCGACGAGGAATATTAACTGCAATACGAAATGAAAAAATAAAAGAAAAAGGAAACAAACTTACAGTTAATTCAAAATCTGGTTAGCATATCAGTCTCATGACTCATTCAACCAGTTCATTTACAAGAGATCTCATTGAGCAAGACTATTAACACTTTTAAATGAAAAATAAGTGCAGGGGTGATGTGAATGAAGCAGGAAAATCATATGTTGGTAAATGCAAACAAGGATTTAAAATGTGCATCATAATGTTAAGATGATTAACATCTACCCATTAATCAACCAACCTCTAGAGGTCACATTTAGGCATTTCGACAAGAAAAACATGTAATCACTTAAGAGAAACAAAACCAATTTCCAAAACTAACAAGAGACTCAGAATCCGGGCAATTCAATTGGTTCACAACATATTAACATAGAAACATAGTTAACTACTGATCCCAGAAACAAAAACATAACGGTAACAACCTAAGTTGCACAGATACGGATGCGGGACACGCAGTACGATACGACACGGCTATGGCGACACGCAATTTTTATAAAAGCATAAATACGATAGTGAAGAATATGTTTAATAATAATAACTTATAATGTATATATTTTCTATATTAGTGCATATAAATCACATCAATTCATATTGTAAATGTGTTTTAGAGTGACAAACTTGTTCAATCGATTCATTTTTAGAAGAAAATGAGGGATATATAAAGTGTTGGACACACTTTTTCTTAAAAATATTATTATAATGTGAGGACAGGTATTCTAAGAGTGTCCGAGTGTCCAAATATCGGATACGTATCAAACACAAATACGTTAAGAAGATGAGAGGATACGTGCAACGTAGGTAACAACTAAAAAACTTCCCAAAATAACCGACAATGGAACTAACATTTAGGCAATTAAACTAAATATAATCACACAAACAAACAAAACCCTATAAAAAATCAAAAGGGTACTCAGAATAAGAATAATTAATAATCTCACATAAACATTTGACAAATCCAGGGGAAAAAATTGGAATTTCCATTATTTCACACTAGCCCACCATGCATAATTTATTAAACAACCCAATGAAGTTTAAAAGAAACTGTGAATACATACTTGGGTAAATCCACGTTTTGGCAGCCTCAGCATCAATATCAACAAAGCACCCTCTCTCTTCATCAGCATCAACATCACCGCCCTCAATCCTATCTGCAACGAAGAAATTCTCAGTTGGAGTCCTCGGAACAGCCATTGAAACGAACTTATCGAGTGTAGATTGCCGACAAGTGCCGGCCTTTTTCTTGTGTCCCATAAACGACGACGTGGAAGAAGATGGAAGGTCCGCATGATTCTGGAAATCAGTATTATCATGCGGGAATCGAGACGAAGACCCAGTCGGATGTGAAGTAGATGGGTTCACGCCCCCGCAAGCCACGTCGATTTCTCTAACAGCTGCTTCCCAATCGAACCCCCAAAAATCCAGCAAAAGAAATTTAATTAAAAAAAAAGAAGTCAGATTGATTAAATTGATCTGAGAAATGAAATTGCGTAGCTGCGAGTTTGAAATCGACGTACATCTTCGTCGTCTATGCAGATAACCGACGCCATTGGATGTGAGTGAGTCAGCTTAGTGAGTTCGGTCTCTGCTAAATCTGTTTGGACGGAGAGAAAACGAAAAGAAACCCTCGGAGAGAAATCAGAGATTTTCTCGGAAATTGGCGGTAAAACTTGAGAACTGGAAAAGAAAATTTGGTTATAACATTTTTGGGCTTTAAATGGGCCCAATACTCGGTATCGGGCTATATCATTGCTCGGAATATTATGGGCCTTAGGCCCAGTGAAGCTCACCTTCACTTGAAGATTAAAAACTAGTTTGATTGGAGTTTGGCGTTTTTATTTAAAATCTAGCAGTATTAAATTTTAGAAATGGATAAAGGGGGCATGAATTGTGAAAGTCTATTATTATCTGTGCTGAGATTCCTAAGGGTATTCTTAGGTTTCTACTTTTCAAGTATTCTGATCTAATAAAGGGATTTCCAATGCTTGCTTCAAAGTACTTTCTATTAAATCTGCTAATTCAGGCAAGGGGTTTCAATTCGGGGATTTTT
>JAYMTJ010000160.1:0-15250 GCA_036897525.1 Pelargonium x hortorum | reverse complement strand
TAAAAAAGAAAAATAAGAAATCAGATTTTCTCATTTTATTCTTTTTCTTCTTCTTCTCTCTCTCACTTCCTTGTTACTGCCTCACCATCTCCATTCTCGCCGCCACTTCCGCTAGAGAGGACAAGCCCAACACCAGCGAGGACAAATCAAATTATCTCATGTTCAACATTGTTCATTAATACACAAATCAACCCATCTGATTAAACAAATCAGTGGGGTTCAATCTGATTCTCTCCGTTCATGCCAGTGATATGGGCTGAATGGATTTCTATCTCACTAATTCCAATTATGCAGCAAATGGAATCAACAAGAACAATTCAATGGAAGAAGAGGATTCCAAAAAAAGGACAACATGATAGGGAGAGAGGAAGAGAGAAAAGATAGAGTGAGAGAGAGAGACAAAATTGACAGGTAAATCGTATCATGCCTTTTCATTGATTCCTAGTACTATATAACAGAAATGACAGTAGCAAATCATCCAATAGAATGATTGCTCTCATAACGACTACTTCCCTTAATGGGCTACAGGAAATAAAAGTAAACAAGAGCCCAAAAACATAAAGTGGCCCAATAACATACTAACTATAACTAGCCCAACATCAATTGAAAGCAAAATAAGTAATTAAATTGTCATAGATTTCCCTTTCGTATCAATACCCTCCTCTTGAGAAGATTCTTGTCCTTAAGAATCAAAAGTAGGAAATCTTTGTTGCAGATCATAGAGATACTTCCAAGTAGCATCCTCAGGAAATGAGTCACTCCATTGCACCAACACTTGTGTAGCTGCCCTGTTGCCTCTTCTCACATTCTTCTATCCAACAACTTCTCAGGTATTTTTGCCAATTCCCCATCTTCACCAATTTGAGGTAAGGTAATATGTACTGGAGCATCTCCTACATGTAATCTAAGCTGAGAAATGTGTAAGGTTGGAAGGACTTTGGCTCCAATTGGCAGTTGTAGAGTATATGCTACCTCCCCAACTTTGGCAATTACTTCAAAAGGCCCAAAAAACTTGGGAGCTAGTTTTGGATTGATTCTCTTAGTCATCGAAGACTGTTTGAATGGAAATAGCTTGACATAAGCATAATCTCCCACCTTCAGTTGCTTATCAGTCATATGTCTGTTTGCCTGCTTCTTCATCATTTCTTGTGCTCTTCTCAAGTGAAATTTTAGCAACTTAAGAGCTTGCTCCCTAGCTTGCAGAGCCCTTTCCACCTTTGCCACCATAGAAGATCCAGGCATAAAGAGTAAATGTATATGTGGAGTTTGGCCATACTGAGCATCATAGGGAGAGGTTTGTATTGCACCGTGGAAAGAAGAGTTATAGCACCACTCAGCTAGGCTTAACCATTTCACCCACTCTTTTGGTTTTTCACTGCACATGCATTTGAGATAAGTCTCCAGCCCTTTGTTAACAACCTTAGTTTGCCCATCACTTTGAGGGTGATAAGAAGTAGATATTCTTTGTTTAACGTGTTGGAGTCTGCAGAGTTCCTTCCAAAGGTGCTCACAAAGACCTTATCTATGTCATATACAATACTTTCGGGTATCCCATGAAGCTTATACACTCCATCCAAGAATACTTATGCCACTATAAGTGTTGTATAGGGATGTTTCAAAGGGAAGAAGTGAGCTGCCTTACTCAACCTGTCTACCACCACAAAAATAACCTCAAAGCCATGTGAATCTGGTAGTCCCTTAATACAATTAATTGAAATATCATTCCAAACCCTCTATGGTATTGGCAAGGGCTGAATGAGACCAGGGTATGCTTGATTACTTGTTTTGTTCCTCATACATACTTGACAAGCCTTGATTAATTACTCCACATGATTCATAATCCTTTTCCAATAGAAGATGTTTTTCACTCTCTTAACTGTTACATGGTTTCCAGAATGTCCTCCACTTGCTCCATCATAGAAATAACTCAACAATTCATACTTGAGAGCAGTGTCATTACCAATTACCATTTTTGAATAACTAATCTCCCTCCCATGTATATTTAGAGCTGTTCATATCCCCATCTTTCAACTTCTGAATTATTCTTATAAGCTTGGGATCTTGAGTCCAAGTGTTTCTGATTATGTCATAAACTTCAGAAGATAAGGTAGATATAGACAACAAGCTCCCCTATTCTGGTTTCCTTGATAAAGCATCAACAATAATGTTAGTTTTCCCATTCCTATAAGTGATGTGATAGTCATATCCCATCATCTTCAATACCCAATTCATCTGCGCTAGAGTAGTAGAGGCTTTGTTCAACGGGAACTTCAAGGATTGATGGTCTATCTTTATTTCAAAGTGCCTCCCAACTAAGTAGGCATTCCATTTCTTCACAGCCATTAAGATGGCCATCATCTCCTTTTCATAAATTGAAAGTGTCTGGTGCCTGGCTGGAGCCTTACTGAAATAAGCTAGTGGCATGCCTTCTTGAGTCAAGTCTGCTCCTACCCCAAATCCTGATGCATTTGCTTCCACAACAAACAGCTTCTCAAAATCTGGCAAGGCCAGCACATGAGCACAAATCATTGCTTGCTTCAGTTTCTCAAAGGCCTCTTTAGCTTTGCCATCCCATTTAAACTCTTCTTTTTTTTAACAACTGAGTCTGTGGTCTTGCTATTTCACCAAACCCCTTGATAAACCTCCTGTAATAGCAAGTTAAACCCATATAACCCCTGACTTGTTTTACATTTATAGGCTCAGGCCATGACACTACTGCTTCAACTTTCCCTTTCTCCATTTCCACTCCTCTTTCTGAGATTACATGACCCAAGTATTCTACCTCTTTTACTCCAAAAATGCATTTACTTTTCTTCACAAACAGCTTATTTTCCTTAAATAACTCCATTACTATCTTCACGTATTGCACATGATCACTTTTTGACTTTGAATACACCAAAATGTCATCAAAGAAAACCAATATGAAGTTTATGAGATATGGTCTGAACACATTATTCACGAGGCTCTGAAAAGTTGAGGGTGCATTAGTAAGGCCAAATGGCATTACAAGGAATTCATAATGCCCACTATGAGTTCTAAATGATGTCTTGAACACATCATCCTCCTTCATTCGAATCTGATGGTAACTAGGTCTTAGATCTAACTTGGTGAAGAAGGTTGCTCCACTCAATTCATCAATCAACTATTCAATGAGGGGAATGGGAAATTTTTCCTTCTAGGTCATCTTATTCAACTCCCTGTAATTCACACACATCCTCCAAGTTCCATATTTCTTTCTAACTAAAATGACTAGAAATGCAAAAGAACTATTGCTTGGCCTTATGATTCCATATTTCAACATCTCAACAACCATTTTTTCCAGTTCATTCTTTTGCACAGTGGGGTATCTATAGGGTTTAATTTTCACCACCTTTCCTTCATCTAAAAGTGGTATAGCATGATCATGCTTCCTGTGTGGGGGCAGTTCCTTTGGTTCTTCAAATATCTCAGAAATTTGACTAATTAGCTCCTGCACTTATGCTGCCATTTCTCTATCTTCTCCCCCTTGGTAGCATTTGAGGCTTTCCATTCACATCTCATTGAGCATAATGGCCCTTACCCCCTTTATCCCGTTCATCTAAGGACGGTATGACCTCTTTTTTTCTTGTTTCTTCCCCACTGAATCACACCAATACCTATGCCTTGAATTCTTATTGTCTTCCCCTCCTTTTGCATCTTCATACTTAGCTCATTGCAGTCCCATTCCACTTTCCACAAAGTGACTAGCCATTGTACCCCAAGTATGATGTCACTAGAAAGTAGTGGCAATTCTAGGAAATCAGAAGTGAAACCATTATCCTCCACCTTCCACTCCAAGTTTCTGCAAAATTTTCTGAGTTGACAGCTTCTCACCATTTGCAACTGCTACTTATATTTTCCTTGTCTCTTGGAGATGACAACCCAACCTCTTGACCAGTGATTGATCAATGAAGTTGTGAGTGCTTCCAGAGTCAATTAGAATGATCACCTCAAATTTTCCCACTTTTCCCCTTATATTCATAGTTTGGTAACCAACTGTGCCTAGCATAGCCTGTAATGAAATCACTGGTTGATTGTCCCCCTCCTGGCCCATGTCTTCTGGAATGGCTTCTAACATAGCAAGCTCCTCTTCCCCTGACTCTTCAGCCATTGCTTCCAACTCAACACTCTCATCCAATAAGGAATTAAGCTGAGCTTTGACTTTACAATCATGATCTCTAAAGTACTTTTCTTTACACAAAAAACATAACCATATTTCTACTCAATTCTTCTCTGATATGTCTAGGGGGTAAGGCTGGCAAGCTTGCAGTGTTGGTTTTGTAGTGAGGGAACTGTTTTCTTTGGATAGGTGGTGTTGTGGTGGTTTTTGGTGTGTTGTTTCTGGAATTATACTGGCTTTTTGGGAAGGTGTTGTTCTTAGGAAATTGAGGGTGATAGCTGTTGTTTGATTTAAACATTTAAGATGATTTTGGCGGGGGGTAACAAAGCTTTTCCACTCTTTTAGCTATATTCAATGCCTGGTTTATATCTTTTGGAAATAGCAATCTCACAAATTGTTCTATATCAGGTCTTAAATGGCTAAGAAATATACTCAACAGATTGTTTTCAGGTACAGTAAGTTGTGTGATTATACCTTGGAACTCTTCATAAT
This sequence comes from Pelargonium x hortorum, assembly GCA_036897525.1. Taxonomy (NCBI): domain Eukaryota; kingdom Viridiplantae; phylum Streptophyta; class Magnoliopsida; order Geraniales; family Geraniaceae; genus Pelargonium; species Pelargonium x hortorum. The sequence goes on along the minus strand of JAYMTJ010000160.1, from coordinate 10,620 downwards.
GCTCCTCCACTATTCCCCTGTGTTTCAAATGAGCAAGGTCTGGCATATAATCAGCATAGTCCCCTTCAATGAATTTCCTTCCCATTTCTTCCACATACTAATCCCATTATAGATCAGACACCCTTTTGCCTCCCATCATAACCTCATAGTGGTGATGTTGTTTGAGAGCAACTCCTTCAAATCCAAGCATTGCTTCTCTATCATTCTCCCTGATTTCCACTCCTTCTCTGATGCAATGTTGCTCAAACTTTTATTTCCAGCCAATGAAGTATGTTCTATCAAATTTGGGTTGTTCCCTCTTATTTGTATCTCTCCTTGGAGTAGATCATGTCATCAAATGATTTGGTAGGCCCAAAATAGAAGCACCTGAATGAGTATGAACCTGAGGAGATTGATTAGTGCTTGGGGAGGCATCAACAGGTTGTTTGCCAGCAGCTGTGTTCTGTCTCATGAGTTCCTTGAACATATTGGCTACCTCAACATGTTTCTTATCCACATTAGCATTGGCCTCTTGAAACTGAGTCTCCATCCTAGTGCTGAGAGCCAAGAGCTCATTTCTAAGCTCATTAATGGTGTTTTGATTATGGGCTACTTGTTGCTGGATTCTGGTGGTAACATTGGTATTAGTCAAGCCCGAGATCGAAAAGGCTCTCATACCAAATTGATATGGCCTTAATGGATTTCTATCTCACTAATTCCAATTATGCAGCAAATGGAATCAACAAGAACAATTCAATGGAAGAAGAGGATTCCAGAAAAGGGATAGCAGGATATGGAGCGAGGAAGAGAGTAAGAGAGAGAGAGAGAGAGAGATATATATATATAGAGAATTAGAGAGAGGAAGAGAGTAAGAAAGAGATAGAGAATTAAAGAGAGAGATACAAAATTGACAGAAAAATCATATCAAACCTTTTAATTGATTCTTGGTACTATATAATGAAAATGACGGTAGCAAATCATCCAATAGAATGATTGCTCTCGTAACGAATACTTCCCTTAATGGGATACAGAAAATAAAAGTAAACAAGAGGCCAAAAACATAAAGTGGCCCAATACCATACTAACTATAACTGACCCCACATTAATTGAAAGCAAAATAACTAATTTAACTGTCATAGATTTCCCTTTCGAATCAGCCATGCCCTCTCACCCCAAAACTTCTTTTGCTTTATTATATTATAAAGTGATATCTTTGACAAATTTATTGAACCCCATCTACTGAAGTGAGATCTTTGACAAATTTATTGAACCCATCTACTCCTTCTGTTCATGGTTGCCCATTTTCCAAAGAACCTATTTACAGTCTATCAATTTACACTTGATTTAAACAACACCACTTACCCTGAACCATAGATCAATCATAGAAATTGAGCTAGATAGTTCAATTATTATTCATACACAGGAACATCATAAGCGAGAGACGGTGGACGATGGCTACTTTCAGAGGCATTTCTCGGCTTAGGAAAGCAATGGACGATGACTCGGCTCAGAGAAAACAAATCAGCGAGCAACAGTATCATATCAGACCTCTTGTACACCATATCAGTCACGAAGGGAGTACATGTTAGCTAGCCCTTCACTCATTGACCTAGACCCGACCCATTTCTCCTAGAGTCACCAGCCTCCCCTACCTTTAGATCCGGACCCTCTATTACCGGCGTCAATGTCTCTTCGACGGGTCTTAGCTAGCGGATCTCATAATTGATTACTCTGGGTAGTTTTTGTGTTTCTTACAGTGTAGAAGGCCCGAAATAGAAGCGGGTGGGGCTGGTGGCGCGGGACCAGGAAGGCGATAAGCCCCGAACTTCCTCATCCTTGAGCGTAGAGAAAAATCCTTGCTTTTTCTCCATGGAAGCTGAGTCTGGGCACAAAGAAGGGAAGACCCAGAAAGCTTAAGATGGTTGGAGATGACGAAGAGAAGATGGGTTTGGCTCAGAGATAAAGTACAGGTAGAATATGTGTAATTTACCCTATTATTTATGAGTTCTGACAACCAAAGCTCCATTATATATTTCAAGGTGTTTAATCTCAATAATATTTGTGTGACTAATGAGCTATTTCATGTTCTCTGCAGGAAGTCTGCAAGTAAATTGGGATAGGGTGCTTTAAAACTCGACATAGCTAAAACTTGTGATGCAAACTCTTGGTTTTCATCAAAGAAGGACTTATTTGATAATGCAAAATGTCAATACAGTTAGGTTTAGATTTGATTTTGACAAATAATTATCATGTCAAATATTCATCCTGAATCGCAGGCTTCGTCAAGGTTGCCCTATCTCACCGTACTTGTTTCTCAATTGTGTCAAAGGGCTGTGAGATCTTCTTCAAAGAAAAGAGCATAAAGGGCTTATTCATGGTTTGAAAGTGGCTCGAGATGCTTTCCCAAGTTGTCAAACTCGCTCTCTGGGATTTTGAAATTTGTTTAGGTCAGTAGGTAAATGTTCGCAAGTTAGTGCTCGTACTCCAACTGATATGTGTTCAAAGGTGTCAATTATTTTGGGTTGTCCAATCTTTTGATCTCTATCTTGAGGAATCAGCTTATCATGTCTTATTGGTTATCAATTTTGTAAGGAAGTGTTGTGCTGGTCAACTTTGGATTAAGTAGTAATGTGAGTCGTAATTATTTCTTCATTCCCTATATGTGGGAGTGTAAAAACCAATGGCGTATAGGAAACATAAATGGGGAGAATCATCGGAGCTGCTGGTTATGACTTCGTCCATGCTCTCGGCATGGCAGTCAGTCCGAGGTTGTAATTAGGGGAGCTCAGTTCTGCTTGTCTAGTCCTCTATCTTGGTGCATGATAGCTCTTTGTGCAGTTACAACTCTTCCGCCTCTTTCTTTTCTAAAGCTTAATGTTGATGGAGCAGTTTTCTTAGATATAGACCAGGCTGGAGGAGGTTGGATTGTTCGAGATAGAAATGGTAAATGTTGGGGAGGAGGCCGGGTTAGTTAGTTGGGCTTCTTTAATCTGGAATTTGTGGAAATAGTATCCATTTGTGAGGCTTTGAGTTGGATTGTAGAGCACGGTTGGGATAACATCATTGTTGAATATGATATGCAATCGGTCATTCGTGTAATTAAGACCCGAGGGGAGGTTTCCAGTGCCTTAAATATTATTTCATGACACCTTGTCTTTTTCTCAATTTGCTAGTATCGAGTTTCGCTTTATTAACCAGATTGTGAACTGGATGCTCATTCGTTAGCTAGGTCGTTAAGTTCAGTGTCTAGTTTTTTTTAGGTGGGTTGACCTTGTTTGACCAATATCCGCTAAATGATTTATTTGTAGTTGATATGCTTTAATTTTATATATCCAAAGTTAATTTCATTCAATGTCTGGTTTTTTTTAGGGTGGGTTGACCTTGTTTGACCAATTTCCGCAAAATGATTTATTTTTAGTTGATATGCTCTAATAAGTTAATTTCATTCAATGTCTAGTTTTTTTAGGGTGGGTTGACCTTGTTTGACCAATTTCCGCCAAATGATTTATTTGTAGTTGATATGCTTTAATTTTATATATCCAGAGTTGATTTCAAAAAAAGTATTGAAAGGTAAGATTCGATTCACAATTTACTTGATTTTTAAATAAAAAATAATATTAAATAAATAAAAAATGTGTGTATCACGTTACTAACACAACAACATATAGTGGTGAATATGAACATAAACAAGTGAAAGGTGTAAAAGGGATATGGTTAAAGGAATAAAGTTTTAGTTTTACTTTTCTTTTTCTTTGTTTGGCAGAAGGAGGCAGCATACCTAGGCAACAGGAAAATGGAATGTTTGGCAAGGGTAGGACTGTTCATTTGGTCCGGACCGGACCCAGAGAGTTTGGAGGCACCTACCACCCGGACTGGACCGAACTCGGGACCTAGATCAACCATGACCCGATAATAGGATGATCCTTCACCAAGTGTTGGAACCTGCGCTTGAATCCTTTTCTAAAGCACGTGATATCTTATTTCACTCATTGAAGCCATTGCTTCACTTCCCGGACGACAACTCGCATGGCCTGAAGCTCGGCCTATGGCGCTTTTATCCTGCAGCTTGTGTCTTAGACCCTACTTGAGATTGTGTTATTTTGTTTCTTTTTATTTTTTTTCGTTTTTTTTTGTTAAGGGGCTCTTTGTTTTTGGGTTAAAAGAATAACTACAAGAAGATCACGTCTCGCTGAATTCCCACACCACAAGCATCTTCTTCAACAAGCACAGCTACATCCGATGGCATATTGTTGAAGGTAATCAAGCTTTGACCACACGAGATTCTCATATTAGCTAGGTAATCAGCCACCCTGGTTCCCTCTCGATAAAGATGTCGCACTTTCACTTCCCAATCTTGATTAATCATATCAATAACGTCACTTAAAACTCCATCAAGCATCCAAAACATATTGTCTTTTCCATTTACTGCATTAACGACCATTTTTCGAATCAAGAGTGACTGAGACAAGCCTCCAGCCACCATCCCACGCGAGCCTCAACCAAGCTTGAATTGCCAAAAATTCAGAGGCCGCAACAGTACATGTGCCAATAAAACCAGTAAAACCGACCAACCAACTTCCTTTATCGTCTCAAACTACCCCCCCAATTGAAGCTAATTTCGGGTACCTTTAGATGTGCCTTCACAATTTCACTCGACCCATCCCGCTTCTGGAGGCTACCACGATACCTGGACACTGATCCTTGGGGGCTTTGGAATTACAGTGGCTTTGAGAGCATCAACCACTGCACGGATTTCAGTCCACACGGCACGCGTCCGACAGCTCGAACTTACAAAATCAGGTTGAGAAATCCTACCACGTCTCCAATGCCACAAACACCAACAACAGTGCTAAAAATTAGAGTCCAATTAAAGTCACCGACTAACACTGCGACATTGCTAATACTCCACCCCAGCCACTCGACAATACCCGAAATCATAAAAAATCGGTCTCTCAATTGAAGAGGAACTAAATCCCGCCAAAGAGCATTTGTGTAATCACAGTCTCTCAAAATATGAATCTCATCTTCAATACTATGTAAGCACAAAGTGCATAGGGGAGAAGAAGAAATACCACAAGAGAATCTCAAATTATTTGTCAATAGTCTTTCCCGACGGGCTAACCAGAAAAAGGTATTCTATTTGTGAGGACCTTTAACACGCCATATATTATTCCATCCACAAAAATTCGGCTCGTAATACAATCCACTTGCAGCAGCTCATAGCCCGACTTGCTTAAGTACCAACCTGATTTTGAAAGCCTCCAAAGCACAACATCTTTCCGAGAAGGATTACGAGGGATTGGGTAACCAGTTACCTTGTCAGCAAGCTCCCGAGGCAAAACGGACCAGACCAGCTCCACATCTCAACCACCTTTCGGTCTAATAAAATGACGGATCCGCAGATTATCTGGACAATCCGAATCAAGGTTGTCAGCTAATGCCCGACCATCCAACCATTTATCCATAAAAAAGTTCACAAGCTCGCCATTACCAACACGCCATGACATTCCATTTTCAATTAAATCCACACATTTAGCGATCCATTTCAAGCTTCTAGAGGCGTTTGATGGGGAGCTATGCTCAAAAGGTACTCTGGACTTGCTATATTTACTTCTGAGAAACTGAACCCAGTGAGCATTTGGTTCCATAATCACATTTTAGCATGCCTTTCCCAACATCGCTTTTTTCATGTCTGTGAGTTTGTGGACACCCAAACCCCCATGAGCTCGGGGAAGACAAACGGAGTCCCACGAAACAAGATGCACTTTCTTTTGATTAAGAGAGCCTCTCCATAAAAAAGACCTGCTTATTTGCTCTAATTTAGACAAAATTGATCTCGGAATCCACTCTGATAACATGACATAACTTGTAACGGATGACATAACCAAATTCACCAAAGTAGTACGACCTGCAAGGGAAAAATGTTTCGCCTTCCAACTAGCCACCTTGGAGTTAACTTTATCCACTAGAAATTTAAAATCTGCATCTTTCAAATGCCTACAATGGAGAGGCACTCCCAGATACTTACCCAAGTCATCGGTAGATAAAACACCTAGCGTCCTTTCAAGCCTCATGCACTTTCTAGTGGAGATGGAAGGGGATGCCATAAATTTAGATTTGCTCAAATTGACTCGTTGTCCGGAAACTTCACAGAAAGAGGTCAAGCAATTTTTTATAACAACCACTTGAGTAATTGAAGCCTCTGCTAACAATAACAAATCATCGGCAAAGAAAAGATATGATATTCCCGGTCCTGACCTAGTAATCTTAACCGGTCTCCATAGCCCTCTGCTCACACTATCATTTATAATATACCCCAGTCTCTCCATACAAAGAAGAAAAAGATAGGGCGATAATGGGTCGCCTTGACGAAGGCCACATCGGGGATTAAAACTCTCAGTTAAAGAACATTCAACACAAGAGCCATGGATGACATCCGAACCATATTCATGATCAAGCAAATCCAATTTTCAGGAAGCCCAAAGAAACACAATGTCTCTTGAAGAAAGTCCCAATCAACACGATCGTAAGCCTTTTCCATATCAATTTTGATTACCATAATACCTTTTCCTTTCTTAGTAATCCGTAGTTTGTGAAGTAACTCTTGCACAATGAAGATGTTATCCCGAGTAAGGCGTCCAGGGACAAAGGCAGCTTGATTAATCGAGACAAGGTCACCCAACAAATGGCGGATTCGAGATACAAGCCCTTTAGAAATTAATTTCAGCGATACCCTGCACAAACTAATAGGGCATAGCTGACTAAGCTTTGTTGGCGATTCAACCTTTGGGATAAGCACGATGTTGGTCATGTTAAGACCGGGATCAATAAAGTCATCCCGCAAACCATCCCGAACTAAGTTGACTAAGATTGGGCAAAAGATACTCCAATTCTTTTGATAAAACCCTGCCTGGAACCCATCTGGACCCGGGGGCTTCCAAGGCGACAAGCTAAATAAGGCTGCTCAGACTTCCTCCTCGGAAATAGGGGCCATAAACAAACCCCCTTCCTCCTCATTGAGGGAAGCGCCTGACCAAACTGAACTCGAGATAGCCCAACCTGTGTTCAGGGAGTAAACTTTCTTAAAATAACTAACTACCATGGTTTTAAGTTCCTCAGGGTCCTCAATCCAATTACCGTTGTCATCTTGAAGAAGACTGATTTTGTTCCTCCTTCTCCTGGAAATGGTGGACACATGAAGTTTTTTTGTATTTCTTTCTCCCGAAACAACCCGATCCCATCGAACTTTTTGAAACCAAATCCATTCCTCTCTCTGAAGCACTTCACTAAGTTCAGCAATAAGTGTAGCCTCGAACCTATATAGAGCATCCGTAGGTTGAAACACTAGGTCCCTCTGAACCCCTGCAATCCGCTTTTTGAGTTCTTTTTTCCTTGTGAAAATATTACCAAACACCGACTGATTCCATGCTTTTAGACCTGTCCTCAATGATGCCAAACCTGCTGCCAAACCAGAATTTTGGGCTGATTCCCAAACTGACGTAACAAAAGGCACAAAGTTGTTGTGAGACATCCACATAGGGGCTAAGAGAAGAAGCCGCCACACAAAAAATGGCTGCTAGGGGTCACTCTCCCAAAACCTCGGAGACCCGCGCAAACTCCCAAGAGGGGGAGGATTTGAGCAATCGATCAACGAAAAAAGCAAAAGCAATTGTGATTGATAATGGATCGGAAGTTGATGTGATGATGAGAGGAGAAGGTGTTGTGCCATCTGATCCTCCTCCTGAAAAGATTATGCATTCAAGTACAAGTAAAAGGCAGGTAAAAAGAGCCCCTTAATATTTCATATTTGAGTTTAATCACGAGAGGGACGCTAAGTGGTCTCTCGAGGGAGCCCTGGATCTTTAACTATTAGGCTATGTTATGAAAACTACTGAAACCCAAAGATCTAGCAGCGAGAATGAACCTTTTTGAGTTAAGTCTATGAGTTGAACTCTATGCTATTCCAGAAAGTTTTGAAACAAAGAAAGTTTGAAAAAGTATTGGTGATTACATTGAGTCTTATGTTGAGATGTATCTGATCAATTGTGACCAGAATAAGGTAACCTTTATCTATATTTGGGTGGTGGTCGATGTCTTTTACTTTTGTTGGGGGGGTGTTTGATGTGAGAAAGCCGTTAAAGTAGTGGATAAGGGTGAAAATGGTGGGAGGAAGTTGGAGTTGGGTGAACTTCAAGTATGAGAAGCTACCTCATTTCTATTTTTTCGGCGATATCATGGGTCATAGTGCCAATTTATGCAAGACTCTGTATGGTAAGAAGGAGGTAGAGGTTGAACGGGCTTACGATACATATTTACAGGCTCCAGATTGTAAGGCGGGTAAAATGATTGGTGCAAAATGGTTTCGAGGTGAAGACCGGAAATCAAGGATCTCGGGTACGAGGAATGTGGCTAAGATTTCTTTGAGGCTTATGGAGGTTGCAATGCAAAAGGTGTTAGGTCCCAAAGAATCAATTTAAAGGGGGGAGGGGGACTAGTTTGATTACAAAAATGAAACAAACTTGAAAGTAAATGCAAAATTAAAATAATAATAAAGATAGAGAATAGGAAACACAACGATATATAGTGCTTCACAACTCTCCTTAGAGTTGTTACACTCCCTATAAACACTCTCGGATAGGTAAGAACAAAGCTTGCAACACATGATAACTTTACAGTGCAAATCTTGACACCTAGTTCCTAGTCAATAAGGCTAAATACAAGATGAAGATATTGAGGTTAAGGCTAGGTTTGGGTTGTCTACTCAACCTTTATTGAAAATATTTGTAGACAATTTTTTTCCACTTCACGTTGTTTGGGTTGTCTGCTATTTTATGAATGTCTATAGACATTCATCAAAAACCAGACTTATAGACATTTTACTCACAGGAGGTTGGGAGCTCCTGTGAGAGTACTGTACATGTCTATATCATTTCATTTTCCAAAATCACCCCTATTTTCTGATGTTCTTTTACCCACATGTTGTAAGTGGGTTTACCTTTCATAGTTATATCAGTATATTGTGTGTCTGGGCGGTGGACCCTTTAAATGTGTGAGGTATACTGTCAAACGTGGTAAACCCACATTTGTAGGTGGGTTTACCTCTCATTTGTTACATCATTATCTTGTGTCTGGGGGTGGACTGTTAAATGTTCTTTGAATGTGCTCGGTATACCGTCTAGAGCGGTAAACCTCATGTATAAGTGGGTTTACCTCCGATTTGTTAAATCAATATCTTGTGTTTAGGAGGTGTACCCTTTAATGTTCTTTAAATGAGTGAGGTATACCATTAGGCACGGTAAACCACATGTATAGGTGGGTTTACCTCTCATTTGTTATAATTATTTCTACTTTCTTGTTTATTATACCATCATTATCTAGACCATTATATTCATTTATATTTTCTTATATCTTATTTAGGTCATTTCATACTATTACACCTTCTTTTAGACAACTTTACCAAATAATCAATTTCCTTTTCAAACTACTTTCAGACATTTTAATACCAAACAAACCTCTAATTCTCTATAGACATTTTAAACAACTTACAACTACACCTAACTCCCAAGACTCAACAAAGTAAGTTGTTCAATCTTATGTAGAAAAAACACAATACTTCAATTGTAATCAATATCTCAAAATAAAAGTACAAACAAGCTATGTATGATTCAAATATATAAATGACCACGCTCAAGATGATTAAGAGAAAAAAATATCAAAATTATTTTATAATGGAACACAACATGTCCTTAAAAAAAATTCACAGTAAAATGTAAGTTTTTCAAAGATCAAAATATATGGAAAAATTTCTTCATAATTTTGAAAACACTTTTAGAACATCATGTAAAACACAAAATCTCAAAATAACTTTTCTCTCAAGAAAGATAAAGACTTTGTGCTGAAAATTTTAAGAAGAATAATAGATGAAATGAGTTGTTGAATGATGAAGCAAATGAAGGGTTTTCATACGAAAATTATGGCTGTCGAGATTTCAATAAAAAATTGTACAAATTCAAAATATAGTTGAAAATAAAAATTGAGTGCAAAAGTGACCATAAATGTCTTGAAATCATACTTATGGGAGCTTGTTTGTTAACACTACTTCCTCCTTAATGGAAGCTTGACTTAACGAAGGTGTTCCATTAAGGATCTGAAACTCGGTGCTCTATTAAGGAGCTAAATTGGAAAAGTTTGTTTGGTAAAAACTGACTTAACGTAAGTTTAAAGTGTGTAAATGACGAAATTGCCCATGGAAGAATGTGAAGACAAAAAATGAGTTTAATTTTTTATTTATAAAACCAAATATTAATTTGTAAGTAAAAAAACTGGAATGGTGACGTGAAAACGGTCGACCTTTGAGTGAGAAAGGTCGACCTTCATATATTTTCAAGGTTAATCGAAAACATATTTCCATAAAATAATATTATTTGCAACCTAGTGGACACATATAAATTGTCTTATTCACCCACAAAACCCTAAAATTTGCGTCTATCTCTCTCTCATCTTACCTTTCCTTTCCCACAACCTATTTTTAACCAAGTATGTCTATGACGGCGTAGTTCCCAATCTCTTTCTTTCTCTGCCATTGAATTTCGGCGGCGTTTTCATCTGATTCCGTTAGCCCCTCAAGTTCCTAGTTGCTCT
>JAYMTJ010000159.1:0-15260 GCA_036897525.1 Pelargonium x hortorum | reverse complement strand
TTTATCTTGACTCCCTATGTGATCTTCGGCCCGCTTGCAATTGGACATGCCTGCAGCGCCGCTGCCCTCGTGTGGAAGAAAAACACTTATGGGAAGTGCTGATTTAACACTTTCTAATTGTACACATATGAAGTTAACCGATGCAAAAAAAAAAAAAAGTGAGACTCGATTTCTTAGTCAAATAAAAAGAGATTTATTCAAAAACATTTGTCAATCTCAATTTCATTTCTCTTTCATTCCAAACTCTGAAGCTCTGTGGCATCTGTATTGTACTAGAGGTTAGAGATATACACACGTGTCCCATAAAAAAATTAGGAATTTGTAGTGCGTGCACGTGGTATAGTTCTCTATAAATAAATAATGCATATTTTATATCTCTTGAAAGACGATCCTTGACTGTTGTGCCTACTATCAGTATCTTCTACAATTTTTTTTGATAAAATATCTTCTACAATTTAAGAGTGCAATGTATGCATATATATAATATTTCACTTACCGTCTTCTGTTTCTCCATGGCTGACTCGAACAAGAAAAAATCAAACCTTAATTAAGACCTTCTTTTTTTGGAGTTTTTGTATCCTCTAAACATGCAATTTTTCATTGTTAATTTGTTCAACACACAAAATAAATAGATGATTTGATGATGCAAATCATGACACTTGTGTATAGTTGAAAACCATATAAGAAAAAAAAGGAACCTGAAGGGTCACGAACAGTGCCATGAACGATGTAGCCTCTGCGAAGCAAAGATTTGAGCAACCAAGATCCAATATACCCATTTGCACCTGTCACACAATAGCTCCTCTCTTTCTTCTTCTTCTTCTCCTCCTCCATCTCTCTCTCTCTCTCTCAAAGCAAGCAATGAATTATGGTATTCTTACACACGCACATGACACACACATATAGACTATTTTATATGTAATAAGACTGATATAATATTGGAAAGTAGAAAGTGAATGATTGCTGACCAGTTTAATAATTTCATTTCTGTACGTACGTATATCTTACTTTTTCTTTTTCTTTTTTAATATTTTATTGCTGCAAAGATGATAAGGTTTCCCAAATTTGGGGATACACATCATCATTTTACTCTAGCTAGCCTCAAAATGATTATCTGTCTAAAATTAGGAAGTTAATATCTCTTAAGTATGATTAATACATAACCATGATAATATAAGAGTAAATCCTTGGACCTTTACAGGTTAACACTTAAATCAAGCAAGAAGCTTGATTCACACTTAGAGTTGCATCTTATTAAAATAGAGGTTTGTGAATATATGCATTTAAAATTTTGGGTTTCTTGTTTTTTACCCACTTGCACTTGTCTCAATTTGGATTTTTCGTCTGGATTTAATTTTTAGTTAAAAATCCAACTGAATTTGAGGGAGATCAAAACACTGAAGTCCTCACCTCTAAGCTTAGAAGCCCTAATTACTTGCTTTTACATCGGATTCAATAGTAACCGACAGCACGTTTAATATTCTAAGAAAAATAGAAAATGAATAAACTTTGCCAGTGTCACAGTGATATTGGTCCCCGCCATTGTATAGTTCTGGCTAGTGTACCTCCATAACTATTTCTCTGAACTTGTGGCCTGGCCTTTCATTTTTTGTATGGCCCAATGAGCAATGGACAGACACAGTTTTTACACATTATCAAACACAAGATAGTGGATGCATTATTTGTGAGCCTCTCAGTCTCTGTCACATAAGAAAGTGACATGTACTGAACAATGATCATCATCTTCTTCTTCTTCAAGACTTGCCAATAAAACAGAATGAACAAAATTCTCTTCATGTGATGTAATACAAAGTTGAGGCCATAACAAAAGGAGTTGAATAATAAGATGAAAATATGAATTTAGGAAGATACATTAACAAAAAAGACACGAGTTGGACTTTACTATGAAGCAACAGCTACTCCGGTTTCCTTCACTTTCTTCCAGTTCTCAACACTGTCAATTATTTCCCCTGTTTTTACGAGGTACCGAACCCGCTTTCCATTGTCAAGGGTCTTGTGACCTACCCGGCTAGCTACTTCTTTCTCTTTTGAGTAGAGCATCACATTCGAGCTGTGAATAGCTGCTTCTATCTGAAACACCAAATTTTACAAATAATCGTGCACCATAAAAAGGCATTCATTAGCTGCATATTTAGAAGTGAAGAAAAAGTACTTCATGTGACTATGCATGATATAGTGAAAATGGTGAATCGGAAAAAACCTTGACGATCGTCCCTGGTTCACCCTCTTCTTGGCTCTTCTTATGCTTTGTCTTCAAGTTTAGATCTTTCACAATCACCTTGCTATTATGCTTAAAGATCTTAGTTATCTCTCCTATTTTTCCCTTTTCATTTCCTGCTATTACTTTAACGGTGTCTCCAACCTTAACATGCATCTTGTGTAGAACTGGAAGACTGTTAGGTTTACATTTCTTGCGTTCCCAGTGTTTAAGCTGCAAAAAGGGACAAATAAATAAACAAGAAACCAAACCCCACAGCTAAATGGAGAAACGCAGTGTAGGGATAAGAACTTGATCCGAAACAATTATTCTATCAAGATAGCATGGTAGAGCTATGCGAGAAGCCACAATTCTACGAGAAGCTCATCAAGCTTTCTTTCTTTACCCTCTCTGACAGTTGCAACCGATATCATCCTCATCACATCTGAAAGGCTTAATTAGCATATACTGGACACAAGAGTTCTTACACGTGTTTCTGTACTCCGCATAGTTAAATCAAGATTTATTTATCAATGAGGAGTGTGCACTGAATTGAAGATATGATACATGTAAACAGATTTTTTACAAGAAAAAAAAAAAAAAATGATTCGCTACTCACCTTTGCTACAATTTGACATGGCTTCGGTGGCGAAATGACCTGCAAGTAATAAAAGGAGCATGATTATTATTGCATGAATCTAACGATTACTGCATGAATTCTTCAGCAATATGACACTTCACTATAAGATCAAATATCAAGAATCAATCACCCAGTACATGATAAATTCAGCACAGTTAACATCCTCCAATTTAAAGCAAACTGCCAAAGTATCAAATGCTCAAGTGTTTCCTTTGTTATGAACACGTATACAATATAAGTACGTTGTTCCACCAAAGCTAAACTAGAACTCTTTTTTTTTAGAAGCTGGAAAGCCATTTATTGAGTCATATTTGAACCTCAACTTCAGAATCAAAACCTTTGGATAGATACAAACTGCAAGCGATCATGAGCAATGAACCCCAATTACTAACTTCTTTTAAAAAAGAAGTAAAATTAGACTAGCACTTATCTTCCTCCTAGGTGAAGAGGTGAGGCTTCTAATATGCCAAAACAAGCCCTAACTGGGAACTATTAGTGTAAGGGATACAAAGCACATCAAGGAAATGAGGACAAAGGGGGAGGCAAAACAATGCACGTTGGCGTAGCAAAGAAGAAAAAACGACCACTATTAGTAGAATATAATACGTGTCCCTGGAAAGAACCAAAAGGCAGAAATTCATGCATTTTAGTGACCCGCAGAAGTTTGAATTTCAGAGAACACAAATTATGGTTTGATCTGCCAACGAACATAGATGCAAATAAAATATACTTCATATGCTGAACTGCAAGGTGTTAACACATACATTGCAAATTTCAAAGCTAAGAAGCTCTAAACAGAATCTACTATATATTCTAGCAAAGAACATTGTCTTCAATCCCAGTAAGCTCCACCTAAAACTAGCCACAAAATCTTTACTAAGAATGCAATGTTCTCAACTAAATTTACATGCTCACTTAATCACCAAAGAAAGGAACATCGATTTGGTAAAGTGCATCAAAATCCAATCAAGGCAAAAGCAAAATGGTGAATCATATAGTCTCTTAAAGGTCTTAAATTTTTGTGAACCCGTTACAGAATAGCCATCAAAACTCAATTTTGATAAAGTAATGAGTAACCACAAAACCACTTCACTCGAACAATATGGTTACAAGCTAAAACCCAGACACCAAACGAAGAAAAAAACACCAAATTGAGCAAGACCCTTTTCGATAATACAGAAATTTAAGAGTGTAAACATGATAAGGTAGATAAAGGAGCTAGAAAATTGAGGAAACAAGTTGAGATACAAAAACTGAAGAGAAAATGAAGAACATACAGGAAGAGAAAAGAGAGAGGGCATAGGGAGTCGCTGGCCGAGGAAGTAGTTGGAAGAAAGAGAAAGAGAGTTCATTGAGCTCTGAAGAGAAACCATGGCTGCCATTTTCGCTTCTTGAGAGCTACTGCTCCGTTTTTCTGGATTTCTGATGTGATGATGCGAATGTGGATAATATTGCAGAGAGGAAGCTAAAGAACTGCTCCGTACTTGGAAACGACGACGTATTTGGTTTGTAGTGAAGTTTAGCATGGAGCTTGGACCGTTAAATTATGGCCCAATTAGATTATCATTTGGTCTGAAGGCCTTGAATCTTTGGGCTCATTGTAATTTAAAATATTTATTGATAAATATCATGTCAATATTGATTATTTAATCGTCAGTGATCGACAATCGTGTGTGCTTTTATAAACAAACATTAGGTTTTCTAGCAATTTTTGTAGTCGATCTTCATGTGTGATTTTTGACAAGCATCATGTCATCTATATTGATATGACCTTAGAAATTTTGATTGGGCCGTGATGTTGTTTTACCATCATTTGTACAGAATAATAAACATCGTTAAATATTGAAATACACGATGTAGTATTCTCAATCAATAAAAAAGAAAATAAGATGTCAGAACGAATTCTTTATTTAAAGTATTAAGTATCGTAATTTCAAACAATTTTCATAGTATTGTGCAGATGATACAAAAAAGAAAAACTATTTATTGACGATGATTATTCATCGTCGATCAACATAAGTCAACTATCACGTCAGCTTGACATGTTAGCTTGAATTGACATGTTTACAACTTTAAATGTCATGTTAGCATCCATACTAATGAAAGAATTTAACCATAATAGTGAACTTATTCATACAAATTTTAACAAAGCAGGTGAAAGTTCATGTACTAAGAAATGGTCTTATTTTTTTAATCAATTTGTTGGTTTTTCCCTCTTATATGACTATGAAAAGTGTACAACACATTTTGTTCCAGCATTAAGTATCTAACAGAGAAATGGCTTAGAGTACAAATACAATCAAAGCTTCTTTTCTTTACTTGATTCATTTCTGAGAATGTACAAAAATATGGGTATGATGTCATTTGATCACAGAGAAACGACTGGTATTTTACAATGAAACAATGAACTGGAATCAATCCTAAGTCACTCATCACAAATCAAAACTACAGCAAGACCTACTTGCCTTCTAATTTTCTGCAACTATCTCACAAACCAAAACCAAAACCCAAAATCAATCACCTACATTTCACTAGCTGCACTGTCCATGGAGTCCTCTCTCCGGTGATGATCCGTAATTGATACTCTTGTCTCTAGTTGCTCCATATCAACGGATACCTCATCTGCTGTGGACAGGGAATTCTTGCGATGCTTCCTGCCATGCCTTGATTTAAGGATCCGCAACAGAACTTGCACTATGTCCCTCATGGAAGGACGCTTTCTTGGAGACCGGTTTATGCATTTGTATGCAACAGCTGCTAGATCATTCAGCTCTTGTACATCAAATCTCCCATCAAGCCGGGAATCCACAATTTCTTCCCACCCAACTTTGCCCTCCGTAGAATCCATTGCTGCCTACACATCATACCACAATAACAATAATTAAGCAGCAAAACACTTGAGTGGCATTGGCTATCTACTAGAGAGAGAGAGAGAGAGATCTTACAAGCTCAACCAATTCCATGAGACCCTGTTGAGGATTTTTACCAGCAATGAGTTCAAAAAGCAACACTCCATAGCTGTAAACATCGCTTTTCTTAGTGAAGGTCCTCGTGGATATGTACTCAGGATCAAGATATCCAAAAGTTCCGCGTACATTTTCCGCATGTTTGTCAACCATCTCTTCTCTAGAAAGTCCAAAATCAGCTACCTACTTAAAGCAGGTACATGAGTATAATAAGTTGATGGCATGCTGAACATGCATCTAATTTCAGCAAATTTAGATAAAGATAGTTACTTGCACGATACAAAATGCAAGAATATCCACACAAAAATGGAGTCCATCTACTTTGCAGTATCTAACAGACGTACCCTGGCTTTCATGGCCTGGTCCAACAAGATGTTGGATGACTTGATATCCCGATGAATTACTGAAGGAACGGCCTGAAGTTATGATATGAATAGAAGAATACATAAGCATAGTACGAACAAGCACATGGTCATACGGCAGAGAGAGTTGAGGGTTTACAAAGGATGATGGAAAGAATATGAAAGCTTACCCCATCATGAAGATACTCCAAGCCTCTTGCTACATCCAAAGCTACATGAAGTCTCAAATCCCAACTTAATGGATCATTTTTTTCACCTGCATCAAGAAAACAGTATCATTCACCTGGCCCAATCCTTCAACATGATGGGTTATACTACAATAACTTATTTACTTAACCGAGCTATTTACTGCTTTCCTGTGGCAACTATTCTACTATGTATCAAGGTTGAGTCAAAATCAATCTAGTTATAAAAGAAGTGGAACATACTCATGACAGTGTATTAGACTGTTTAATCCATATCCATAATTTGACTGATAAAATCTTTTGAAAAATGGTCTGGTAAAAGTTTGTACAACTCTAACGCTACTAGTTGCAGTCCACAAACCCTTAATTTTGTATGATCATTCTGTAATTAAATGACCTACCAAATGGTTAGTCTTGTTAATGATCAGCTTGACAGTATACGGGATAAGAACACTAAGAAAATCATTTAGTGTTCTAGCCTTCTAGGTAGTACATTTAGCAACAAGTAGGACAAAAAATTGCATGTAACAGGAACATCCACTAAAATGTAACTTATCCAAGAGCAGATTCCTCAATTAGTGGACTTTTGAGCTATCTCTGAAGTGAATCATTTACAGAAACTCTAAGCCTATTGTCTAAAGCACTGCAGTATAATAAAAAACATATGCTACTGCTTTCAGAAACTGAGTTGTTTTTTTTTATAAATTTCATTGAGTTGATTGCCAACTTACTGTATAAATGGGAAGCCAAGCTGCCTTTGCTCATGTAGACATAAACGAGCAAGTGCTTTCCTTTTTCTGCGCAATATCCTACCAAATTCACGAGATTTCTGTGATGCAGCCTTCCTAATAGCATAACCTAAAAAAAGAAGAATGAGACCGATTAATTATGCAAAATAGGAAGATAGAATATTCAAGTACATGATACAAAAAGAGAAACAAATAAGGAAAACTAAAATTGATAAAATGAAAACTCACCTAACCAAGGTAAAAACAGAAATTACTCCAAAAAAATTATAACTAAACTTATTAATATGTCCAGACAATTGAAGTGTGAGCTTTATTTCCAAAACAGAATCTAGTTAGCGTTGTATACAAACTTTTAGCACTATTCTTCTCCAAAATTTTGTGCAAAAAGATCACTACCATTTACCCCTAATCTCCAATCAGAGTTGCTTAAAAGCAACACATGTGAAACTAGTTCTGCTAACAAGATTGTCTTTTTATTAGATTTCATTTAACAGAAACGCATACGCACACACATAAAACGTTGGATGTAAATTATATGTGGAAGTTACACTAACCATGGATTCATAGCCCATAAATATCTGAAGTTCTAATTTAGTGAAGTGAGTGTAAATTGGCTCAAACTAACTTCTTCATAAAGTGACCCATTAAACTAATAGATGAAAGATCGAGAAACAGGGCTGCATCTGCATGCATATGCCCTTGATCAACATTTCCTGTTCTTTTGTCAAATTGGTAAAAAGATTGAACAGTGACTGTCAGTACCTCTGTTTGAAACTCTTTCTCCCCTTGCTTCGAATCAGTTGCAAGCACTTTAACAGCAATGGTCTCACCCGATGGCATTTGAGCTTTATAAACCTGGCCAAATGCACCTTGTCCTATTAGTGTTGTAAAATTGTATGTTGCCTTTTGCAGGTCCCTGCATGAGTATCAATGGAAACAAAATTTATAAAAAAAAAGAGAGAGAAAGTTAAGAACAACAGAATTTGAAAAGGACAAACAACCATGGATTGAAACAGCTGGTCAAAGACTTCATTTTGGAAAAATAGTAGTTGCTTCTTGAAAGAAATGAAGATAATAAAAAATTTACTGATCATGAAAGAAAAGATAATAGGAAGGTGAAATTAAACAGCAAAATCAGGTTCAAATGAGTATGAGTCATGTAACAATTGCTGCCTTGCATGGCATTTTCTATCTTAATGACAAGTTTAACCATCTACAATAGAATATAAGCTGAAGCATGCTGACCATTATTAATACTAATATCAAAGGTTGCATATAAACCAATGTAGTAGTCTTCTGCAAAAGGAGATTGATGTAGTAGGTTTGTACCAATCGGAAACTTTCAAACTGGGGACAACTATAACGTTATTATACTCATAAAGTAACAAGTTTCACCAGTTAATTTCCCCTTCTAAGTGTGCTTGTTTGTATAAGATTTTAATAGACAACAGAACAAAAGATATTGCAGAACTGAAAGTCTCCTCTATTTACAGTTAAACAGCAGGCTACTGAATAAGACTTTGATCTTCATATAAACTGTAAACATCATATCTAAATTTATATTTGTGTCGTTTAGAAGAATATTCAAAATAATCTGCATATTAGTATGGTGTATTAGAGAAAAAGTCATGTGAATAGAGCATACTTGTAAGAATACTCGGGTATTCCGGACATGGAGACCACATTACTCTTCCTAAATCCTTCAATCCAGAAGGACATGCCATTGCGTCCAGATTTTACAGGTGATTCTGGACCAAGAGTTGAGTCCGATAACATGGTACAAGAGTCAGCACCATTTGTACGAATAGGTAAAGTTGCAGCCCTTCGTGAACTACTGTTGCCTATTTGTGAGCACTTCCTGTGGTAGCTAACGCAGAACAACGCAAAAATAGCTAAAAGCACTCCAATCACCACCCCTATCGAAATACCAATGATCAACCCAGATGACAACTCCTTCATCTCTAGCTTTGTGCTTTGCTCTAGTCTCTATTCAATTGCCCCGTCCATAGACACCCCTGCAAAATGGATTATATATCTTTCAAAAAGAAAAGGTCAAATTATGCTACCTAATGCTTATATTTTATCAAAATAAGTTCAAAGTTGAATAATCTTTTGACATTCGTAAGCACCAAAATAAGTCAACTTGAGATGTAAATGACAAATACACATTAAAGAAAATAACATTCTACTATTCAATGACAAAAGTCCAGTTTTAAAACTCATTCCATACAAGCACACCTCACAAATTTTCCCAACCAATTAACATCAAACAAAACTGACCTAATGAAGAAATTATTACCCATTTTTGTAATTTGATTACTCCAACTGACTTCAGTACATATATAAATCTAAAAAGACTACTGAATTACCATCCAAGTCCAAAAAAGTTTATCCATTTGGCTGCATAATTTCTCCGGAGGTCATAACAAGCCAAAATTCAGTTCACTTAGGGCTTTTGAGTTGTGATAAAGCAATCAATTGATCTGCTTTGCTTTAAATCAAATCTTATAAGAATGAATCACCATCCATCAATTACAGAATGGTTAAAAAAATTAATGCAGCAAAACAGCAAATCTACCTTAAAACCACTCAAGCCAACTCCTGTTTGGCAGCCTAGAAAAGGCAGGAAAACGAAAGAACTTGAGATTCTGAATCATGAAAGAATACCCAGAAAAAACAAAGTCAGAGACCCAAGTACCCAACAAAGCCAGGAACAAGTATTTGCCAACATTGACCAAACAATCATCAAAACAGTTACAGATTATAAAATATAAATAAATAAAACATCTCCTTTCCTCATTTTCTGAGCAACCAAACAGGGGAAAATGTAAAACACAAAACGCACACAGATCAAAGAAAATGAGACAAAACCCAGAACCCAAAAAGAGTTTGGCACAACAAATGACAAAGAAGCACAAAATTACCTGCAAAAAGAAAAGGTGGTGGCAGAACAGTTACAGGCTTCATTTCATGGAAATCGAGAACAGAAAACAGAGTAGTGTTGCGCAAAAGAACAGAGAGCAAGCACTTGGAGGAGAATCAGCGAATGCGGCGCGAGAGAGGAAAGGAATGTTGAGAGAGAGAGTTTTGGAGGAGCAAAAGATACGATCCGTTTCAGGACTGTAACTGAGACTCGAGAGGAATTGCGTCAATGAAAAACTAATAACAGAGTCTGTGATAATAAAAGGAAACAAAATGCGATGTTTTTGGCGATTTATTTATTTTTAGTAAATGTTTACGGTGAATCGCCGTTTGTGTAATTAAAAACGCGCTTCAGGGCTCAAGGAATCTTTTTTAGTAAATGTTCTTCCCAAAATGACCTCGGGATGACAAATATATACTCAGGCTACAATAAAGTTTGACATAAATTCCTTTGCCAACTCAAGTGTAAATGTTGTATCATTTTGTTTATAAATTGAGTGTCACATGGCTGGTTGAAACATCAATGAGGACACAAATTCACAAGCACATTTTTTAGTTTTTGGATGTTTAATAGCTCGAGTAGGTGTATTGTGACAATGTTCATTGGACAATAACTTCTTTTTTTTTTAATTTTTATAAATAAAATAATATTTTTATCAAGATCACAATGAGTATGTAAGAATTAGATTTGACATAAATACCATGAATTTTAGATTGTTGTGTTGTTGGCCATCTTCCATTTCCGGTGGCGCTCTTTTGCGGAAGCTATGGAAAACCATTTTGTCGGTTGCTTTATGGGATATTTGGTTTGTCCGAAATGCAATATTCTTCTAAGATAAATCGGCTAGTGTTGAAGAGACGATCCTAAGAATCAAGAGCTTCGATTTCTCTGTTTTATCTTGCTTGGATTCTTCGTGCTCTTGCACCTTTGATGTTTGATGTATCAATCTTTTATCATTAATGTTGTCTTTTCCTTCTCGGGACTACGTACTGTACTTTTCATTTTTTTGGGCTATAATGAAATGCACCGTTTGTACATAAGAAAATAATTTGTAAGTTTTAAATATTTTAAAAACTGATTTACTAGCTTATAGTTAGTTAAAATATTGACTATAACAATAGTATTTTTGTCATCTTTAAAAACCATAACATGATGCAACACCAAGCAAAATTCATTAATTTACCCTACATCCGTTTCAAAATAAGTGTGGTTTTAGAGGTTTTCACAAATATTAAAGAAAGATCTAATTTTTGGATAAGGACATAAAAATTAGGATACCCACTATTTGTAGAGTTAAATCTAAAAACTTTGGGTTAAAATATAACACTTTTTAATTTTAACAAATATATACGCATGAACTTTTCATAATACATTTTACTCGGTAGGTATTAGATTTGGTCGAAAATAAAACTTTAGGTATTAACTCTGGTAAAATAAAAATTTAGGTACTAATTTTGGTTTGCGCCCAAAGTTTGGATACCAAATTTCCCTTTAACCCAAAAACTTTTTATCTTTCATGTGAGACAAAAAAATTAAATCACGAGTAAAATGTATTATGAAAAGTTCATGCGTATATGTTTGTTAAAATTAAAAAAATGTTATATTTTAAAGCAAAAATTGAACTTTAAAACGAAACTTATTTTGAAATGGACGTAGAACTAACCAATAGTACATTGGAATGATGGGGATTATGACCCATTTTAACTGTTTTTCTTATATTATTATTTTCCTCTTAACAACTAATTAGATGTGGCTGGATGTCCAGCTTACTCTTTTTTTTTTATATTTTTTTTATGATAGGAGATGTCCAGCTTACTTTATTATATATTGTACATTAAATTCTTATGTCAATTAAATTCAATTGGTTGGCCGGGAAAAAACTCTTTAATATGCAATTTAACAAGTGTAATTAATAGCACAAAATGGAGTCCACTTATGTCAATGCAATTGGTAAATAATGGCCTCAATGCTAGTAATAGTGTGTGTGTATATAGTCAATATTAGTCATCACCCTTTATCAATAGTCAAGAATATTTATTTATGCTTTTATAGGCTGTAATATAATGAACAAAAATATTAAGTGTTGTGAGATTTTTTTTATACAATAGTTGATGCAATGCAGCATAAGTAATTACAAGTTGGTGAAGGCAAAAATGGGGTTAGAGTACACCAAATGCAAACCCAAAAGTAGATGGTAAAGCTTCAAATTTGTCAAACTTTTACCACTTTTGAAGGAAATGTGCAGAGGTTGATGATATTGGGTAGTTTAATTGGTAAGAAAATTGTGATATTGGCCATTAGTATTGATCAATCTGTCAACCTAACACACCTAATATGAAAAAAAATTATAATTAACCCGAGAGATTTGAAAGCAAACCCTACCCATGAAACTACTGAAAATGATCTTTAACCTTTGTTATTGCATTGGGGGAGGGTGACATTTTGATGATCCCAGAGATGATACATATGGACCTCATATCATAATATTGCCATATGCCACACCAAACTGATTTTTGAGGTAGGGATCTTCTAATACTTTTATTTTTTATTTTATACCGTAACATAAGAGACAATTCAGCAAATAAAATTTTAGTTGATATATACTTCTTCTGTCTCAAAATATATGAGTGTTCTTGTTTTCATTTTGAGAAAAATTTAAGGTAGTGTGATATATTTACTCTTGTATTCTTATGATCATGTGTTAAGGATACTAACTGACTAGTTATAAGGATATATAATACTATTGACAGTTCATGCATAATTAACTTGCTAAAAAGGAAAGAAAACACTCATTTTAAGACAAAAGTTCAAGAGAAACAAGACACTCATTTTGAGACGGATGGAGTATTAGATTTGAATTCTATGTACATAACAAATAATTATAATCATCTCTTTGTTCTCCGTTATAAAGAAATTTGATGCACTTCTCTTGACTAGGTCAAAGTGACACATTACAGTGTATTGTTTTCGTATTTACGTATTAAGATAATTATATTGAAATGTTCTAAGCATAGAGTCACAAGGACGGAGGTGGAGGCTTGAGTCATTGCTCCTGGGTTCAAGGACCTTGCACAAGGATGGACATAGCCCACACAGTCAATAGAAATCTCAAATGTATTACTGAGAATCCGCCTCAAACTTGAGAGTAAAAATTTATTTTAGAATTTGACTACACATCGCTACAAATGACTCTAAAGAGTATTATATAGAGAGAAGTTAAGTTTTGATTTAAGTTATGGTATGCATACTTACAAATTAAGCTCACCACGGATCGTCGTGTGATTGAGAATTTGTGACGTGGAGTCGACTTATTCATGACTCATTTAAGTGTTTGAGTTATATATAGTCTTTCGAGTGTAGCATCTGTGGCATTGGGTGAGCTTTGAAGGTCATGTATGTATGCTCGTCAAGGATTGTGTGCGGAGTGCATTTGTAAGGATGCACTACCGCTTTGAGAAGCATCATAATGTCCCGATAAGATGGGATGTCTTGGAGGTGAACTTGGCGAAACTATATTTATATAATGAGTAATATGTACATCAGTTGACTGATATAACTTTATATTAGTTGCACTAATAAGGTGATGACATATCATTTAAAATCATGGATCCGGACGGGTCGCTCTGCTCCCATAAATTCATTTGGGTGGGTAAAAGTGAAATTTAATGAGGTGTGATAAGTTTATTGACTTGGTTTAAATTGCAATGATATAAAGTTACATCAATAAAGTAATATACATTTTACGCTTATATAATTACTTACATTTAATTACCATGTACCAGGGAGAGACATGCTTCAATTTACTAAAAAAACTACTTCCTCCGTTTTAAAATAAGTGTTCACATTTCTATTTTGATAAATATTAAGGAGAAGTAATTAGTTGGAGTGAAATGTTTACAATTGTATCATCATGATCATGTGGTGAGAAATCATAACCAACATTTTATAAATGTATTATTGACAATTCATGCATAACTAACTTACTTAGAAAAAGAAACAAGACACTTATTTTGGTACATAAATGTAAGCGAAACATGACACTTATTTTGAGACGGAGGGAATAGATCAAAAGTTGAGTGAGTTAAATAGTTGAATCAAATTTATGTGACTCAGTCTAAGTAATTATTAACAAAAATTTCTTATATGTTTTTATATCCTTCATATGCTATTTTCCAAGATAGAAAATAAAAAATGTGGATAATCTACTAACTGGGATCACCTTAATTTTAAAATATGGATCCACCAAATAATGATAAAATCAGTAGAATATATATATAGGAACGAAATTTGGTGAAGTAACTGGAATGAATAAATATTCCAGAAGCGTAGGCACTCCCCAATTAGATGGGGACTTTTGGTGGGGGTCACGACCATTTAAATATTAGCATCATATGTCAAAGAAAACTAAAATAATGAGTGTTGAGGTTTTATATGAGCAATTTGAAAAAGAAAAAAAAAATGAAAATTGAAAGAAGAATGATGATGACAGGGATACCAAGATATGCTACCCAAAGTAAAAAAAAAAAACAAAAACAAAAACGAAGGGAATGCAATGTTCCATCATCAATCATAAACACTTTTTTTTTCTTTTTGAAAAAAAATGAAAATTATCTTTTATAAATAAAACAATTCGACTGGTTACAGAGAGGTCCTAGCATACTAAAACAATCTATAATCAAATGTTTGTTATAGACTAACATCCCGTTTTCGGTGCTATACCACAATTCTTTAATGGGACAAGAGTCTAGATCCAGGCAACTAAGCTTACCACCCCTCAACAAGGCAGTCATGCCCATCCAGGCGCACCATACCTCCAGTGCTTTCCTACCCTCGTTACTTGATGAACGGGATTTACTCTACTAACTACTCTGTCTGGTACCAGTGCTCTAATCCAAACACCCCATCTTCACCCCAATTTCTTAAGACATGATATATAGTGCATCCCGGATTTTCATTGGATTCGTCCCGTTACTCCTGGCTCTAATGATAATCCCGCTTCAACCCAACTCCGGCACTATCACCCGCTTCAAACAAATGCGACGCCCCGGTCCTCGGTCAGCTCCTACCCCAACACCACCCCCACCTTCTTATAGTCATCGCCCCCGCGCCGGACCCGGTCAGCACCAAGACCAATACATAAGCATAGAAGGCCATCACACTGTCACCGATCAGCTACAAATCTCTGCACGCACCACCAGGCTTCCCACAAATATGACC
>JAYMTJ010000158.1:0-15335 GCA_036897525.1 Pelargonium x hortorum | reverse complement strand
ATTGACATATTACATATACTCGAAATACTTGGCAATTTTCTTTTGGAGACGAATTTCTAGGTGTACTGAACGGGTAACAAGAATTTAGGTTGATAGAAGAATCAATTCTGAATTTAATCTATTACCTGGAGAAATGAATCTATCATAAATCTTATTACAATCTTTGTTTCTCAAGTCTCAATGTATTTATGGAAGAAATGTATGCTAAATTATTCCAAGGAAGGAGATCCCTATGTAATTAACGTAATACCAGTCTGGATCAGCATTTGTAGCTTATGTAATAAAACGCACCTGAGTTTTATTAGAATTTCATACAGATGTCCGAAGACTTCAGATCTGGTGTCGTACTATGCACGTTGGACTTCATGCGCATTAAGCTATGAAGGCCTTGCGAATAAGGACAGCGTGAAATTGACAGACAATCAGTTTCTGTGGAATGTTTTTATTTCTTGCTTGCTTGGTTTAATAACTGTGTTGTGACAAAATTTCCCCTTCACTAGGAATAGCTTCACTAATAAATGACATTTTTTTTTCTTTCCTTGTTACCTGCAGGCATGGATAGATGTGAAACTAACATCTCCTCAGCTTTCCAGGGAGAGCATGTATAAATTATCACTGAAAAACTTAATGCTTCAGTGTGTTTCTTCAAGGTAAGCTTCTATTTAAAGTCTCTTAGATTATAATAACTTGAAAAAGATGATAGATGAAACTCATAAAATAAAGTAAGAGATAATGGTTACTGTCCTCGGTTTATCATGTCAGTGAGTCGAGGAACCCTTTTGTAGAACAAGTAGTGGAATATGCTGTAGCTGCTGCACATGCCACATTTGGTGAGAGTAAGAAGGATGTGTTGAACAAGTTACTCTTGCAAGGTAATGTTTGGTGTATGCATTTATTTCAAACTCGTTGTAAAGAAAAGGAAACACTAGAATTTCAAGAATCTAATGTTTCAACTGGATTAGTATGCAGGTCTTGATATTACAATTTTAGGTTGCAATGACTTCTATTCATATCGGAATCAGGTATTTGACACTTTTATATTCTTTTTTATATTATAGAGTTATTTATTTGAGGCATATTTTATTTATTTATTTATTTATTCATTAATTTTATATTTCTTAAATTCTAAGGGGGCTATAGTTTTTTCTTATTTTTGAATGCCGTATAATATATAGGTTTGTTGTTTTGGTTTGAGGAGACTTTTTTCTGCTGTCCCTCCTGTGCACTCGTACTTTAAAAAAATGTAATGCAAAAACCTGTTCATGTACCATGTAGGAATCTTTAGGGATGTAGCTTTTACTTTGAAGGATGTGAATCTAACATGTGTTTTACTCTTTCCATTAGATTGAAGCACGTGGGCTTCCTTTGACATCAGAAGCGTTGGCTAGTCTTCCAGCTTTTACATCAATTACCTTTAATGCAGATGAATCTGATGGAGGGAACTGCAAACCTGAAGTTGCAAAAACAGGTTTGGGTTCGTCTGCAGCAATGACAACGGCAGGTGTTGCTGCCTTACTCCATTACTTTGGAGTTGTTAATCTGTCCTCATTTCAAGATCAGCAAGTGGGTCTTGATATGGTACATGTGATAGCTCAAACGGCTCATTGTATTGCACAAGGAAAAGTTGGAAGTGGGTTTGATGTTAGTTCTGCAGTTTATGGCAGTCAGCGCTATGTTCGATTTTCACCAGAAGTGATATCTTCTGCTCAGGTCTCTCTCTCTCTCTCTCCTTGTCACTTATACATGATTGCCTATACATTGAATGTTCTTTGGAATCTAAACAGTACAACTAGTGACTCGCTTAGATTTCTATAGTTGACTTTTTTCCACTAGCCTTCACCATTGAAGCATTTCCATGCAAATTAATTTAAGGGGAAATCACTAAACTGTTGTGATTTAAACATTTCTTACATTTAAATGGATATTAAAATGAAATTATGGTGAGAAGTGTTAGTTTAGGCAGAACAGATATCACTGACAAATTTTTAATGGAAGTGTTCTGGGATTTTTTTTTTTTTTTTGTGAGAATTAGTTTCCTTATAAACATTTCATTTGCATGATGATATCACAGGATAAAGGGATGTCATCTAAAGAAGTTATTACTGGCATCCTGAAAGGAAAGTGGGACCATGAGAGGACCAAGTTTTCCTTGCCCCCTCTAATGACTCTTGTAAGTATGTTAAGGTTTAAGATTTTGCTAATACTAGTATTTTGTTGTGTGGATGTAGATATTAAAGAGACAACCAGATCTGATGACCAAATGCCACTTTCCTCTAGCAACGCAGTTCTACATATCAAAGTTTTTTTTTCAAAAAAGAGAGAAGAGAGATAGAAAAGAAAAGGCACACATAATAATTGTCCATCACAAAAAAAGTATCCCCCCTTCCCCCTTGTATCTTATCCATATTATTTATGAGACAATATAACCTGTCTTTTCTCCATCCCACCATTCAATTGATTTGGTTCCTTTGAACAATCTAGTGCTATATGAAACCCAAGTTTCCACCTAGTATCATGTGATTATCATGTGAGAGAGTATGATTCTTTTGGCAACGATAAATGATGAAGTGTATACTGGACAACTATAATAACTATGGATTGATCGGATGGATTATTTTCACCATTTACACACAATCTCTCTCTCTCTCTCTCTGATACGCAGATTAACAATCTCTTGACAGACAATTTTGCTTTCAATTGCCTCTTTTTCTTGCTAATCCATACACACAGAGAAGTGTATTTTCCTTTCTCATTCTCTTCTCTTACCCCTTTTGGGTTAATCCACAGCATTGTCATATAACTTATAAATATTAACCTGCCAAGAGAAAAAATCTATTCAAAACTGTACATTCAAATTCCTATTAGTGGAAGTAAATATGCAGTTAGCCTATTAAATATAAATGGCTAGCCAATATAGCCAAGTGAGAGCATTTGGAACTAGATATAAAACAATACGAGTAGAACAATCCAAATGGTTTTTCTAAAGGATTCATGTACCCAACCCCAACACTGTTCGGGGAATGGCTTAGGTGGTGTTGTTAAAGAACGCTGTACTGCTGTTAAGCTTCTCTTTCTTCTCAAACATATTGGAGCATTGTTTTCTATTAAATGATTATGGTGCTTTCTTTAGCTACTAGGAGAACCAGGAACTGGGGGTTCATCCACACCATCTATGGTAGGTGCTGTAAAAAAGTGGCAGAAATCTGACCCTCAGAAATCCCTAGAGACATGGAGAAAGCTGTCAGAGGCAAATTCAGCCCTTGAAGCTCAACTTTATAAATTAAGCAGATTGGCAGAAGAACACTGGGATGCATATAAAAGCATGATAAACAGGTGCAGCATTCTGAAATCAGATAAGGTATTTCTCGAGTTCATTCTTTTTTACATTTTAAAAGAAAGTACTATGAAAATAAAATTGCTTAGCAACTGTACATAGTATTTCATTGAGGTCCTTTTCCTGGAAGATTAACTTTTGCTGATGTCTGTTAGCATTGAAGATATGATATACTTGGAAATATAAGGCTTGTTTTCTTACCAAAAGCCACTTCTGAACACCTTGTTCTTGTGCTGTTGCTAGAATATGCTGTCATTTCAAGAAAGCCTTATGTGAAGCATCAAGTTATTTCACACTTACAAAGATAAAAGGAAAAAAGAAATAAAAAATTGTAGATGCTTATTTATGTTGAAATTATTTACTAGCAGACCAGGGATTATTGGCAACGATATGTTTTAAGGAATTTCGTATTTATACTTAATTTTGTTTTTTCTAAGGATTTGCTCAGATTTCATCTTCTGAATAGTTGTTGGCACATTGATGCAGTCTTGATCTTGTCTTAAAATCTAGCAAAACCTTTCTGTTAAAAGCCAAGATGAATGATAAGTGAACAGTACCTGAAAATGTGTTTTACATGTGATGAAAGAAGTTATTGCAATGTAAAACTAGACTGAGCTTGGTTTCAGATCGTGAACCTTTGTAGCTAGTTGTATAGATATCTGGAAGTAGTTGAAACTGCAAATCCATCTGTCCCACCAAGCTTGAGTGATTTTTTCACTTCTATCATTTGGCTAATAGTAGCTTTCACCTCGTAGCAACTTTTTTCTTCACCAGTGTCCCTTATTTGATGTTTTGAGATGTTCTTGCAAATTGCATGAGCAGTGGATGGAGCAAGCCACTGGATCAAGTCAAGAAGCAGTCGTTAAAGCACTGTTGGGGACTAGAGCTGTGATGCTTGACATCAGATATCTTATGCGCCAGATGGGTGAGGCTGCAGGTGTTCCAGTAAGTCCATTTTTAATTTCTCTTCATTTATTATCATGTTGTCTTCTTTTACTTCTAAATATTATTCTTATATTTCTTACATTGCCTATTGTTTCTTTTTAATCTATATGCTTTTTCTTTCTATATTTTCCCATTGGAACCATTGAGTTGGGACGTTTTCTATTTTGACCATCTAATTATGAACTGGTTATTCCAGTTAGAATATTTCCAATAAAATATGAAAAGAAGAAGAGAATGTAAATAAATCTTTAGCATGCTGAGCATGATGAAACAAATAAAACAATAGGCAATGTACTTTTTCTATGAAAGAGTGAAACTTATTTCCCCGGATCTTTTCATTACCATGAGGCTCTTTCATGTGTTAAAGCGATCTCTTCAACTTTTCAAAATTGCAGATTGAACCTGATTCTCAAACCCAGCTTTTAGATGGTACTATGGAAGTGGAAGGCGTTTTGTTGGCTGGAGTTCCTGGAGCAGGTGGATTTGATGCGGTGTTTGCTGTTACGTTGGGGGACTCCAGCAGCAATGTGACCAAAGTATGGAGCTCTCTCAATGTTCTAGCCCTGTTAGTTAGAGAAGACCCCCGGGGTGTTTCCTTAGAAAATTCCGATCCACGTACCAAAATAGACTATGAACTCAATGAAGCCATGCTTTTCTTCTGTTCATATTGATCAAAGTTCGTACCTCATCTTCAGATGTAGAGGTTCATGCAATCTGTATGAAATTTCAACTATTTCAATAAAAATTTCAGTGGTCTTTATTGGTTTCTTCATTTGTTCATTATTGCTACATAATCTAGGAACTGAAACTTTTATCAATTTACCAGTAATCGTTACAAGAGCAAGTTCCATCACGAAAATGATGGAACCGGTTCCTATCCCTTACAGTGATTTCTCGTTCATAGATCAATGAAATGAATTTAGTGTAAGTGTGACAATCACTACACATCCTGAGATTTCTAGCTACTCTTATGGGAGACCCCTGAGATGTATGTATAAGTGCAAAAGCAATAGCTAACTTTTGACTATGACCTTTCAATCTCTCTCGTTTCTCGTCTTCATCTACATCGAGCAACACCTGAGATGTGTCCGGGGAATAGCCTTCGAACTTCAACTGCCATTCCATCTGGTAAATCATATCGTATAGCCCGTTGCACTTCGGATGCACCATGTCCTGCGAAACAAACTTGTACACCTTTCTCTTGACTTCCACACAGCTAGACCCGAGCGATTGAACCAGTCCTTTACGAGCCATGTCAGTTCTTGTCCTGGCAACGTCGTCCCAGCGTTGAGCTCTTGCATACATGTTTGACAACACCAAGTAATCGCCAGGATTGCGCGAGTTCAGTTGAAGCAAGTTTGCAGCTGCAAGCTCTCCAGTTTTCAAGTTTTGATGAACCTTGCAGGCACTGAGAAGACTCCTCCACACAACATCATTTGGTTTCATGGGCATGCTCTTGATCAGATCCAAGCCTTCATCAATCATCCCAGCTCTGCCCAGGAGGTCCACCAAGCAGCCATAGTGGTTAACTGTTGGTTCAATCTGATGCTCACTTCTCATCCTGTCAAAAAACTGAAGACCCTCCTCCACAAGACCGGCATGGCCACAAGCACTCAGAACTCCAACATACACTACTTCGTCCGGCTTCAATCCTTCTTCGAGCATCTCGGAGAAGACCTCGAGAGCTTCTCTCCCGCGCCCGTGCAGGGCCAATCCCGATATCATCACACTATAAGACTGTTGATTCTTCTTCGCCATCTTTCGGAAGAGAGACAACCCTTTCTCCAGACACCCACATTTCACATACATGTCTATCAAAGAGGTCTCTACTATAACATTGAGTCCACTCATGTTTCTCAATAAGGAACCATGTGCAGACCTCCCCAAGTCAAGAGCACCTAAATGGGTGCAAGCTGAGAGCACACTGACTGATATGCTCTCCTCAGCTCTCCAAGACCCTTCACTACTCATCTGCCCATAAAGCATCAAGCACTCATGCCACAAGCCCAAGCTAGCATGAGCTGCAACAATTGCACTCCAGGAAGCTACACTCTTGTGACCCATCTGCTTAAAAACAGCAGAAGCAAGTGCTATCTCACCACTCTTGCCATACATGTTGATCAAGCTGTTCTGTACAAACACATCATCTTCAAGTCCAAATTTTGAGGCATGCCCATGAATCTGCATCCCCTCCCGAAACGCTCGCAACCTGGCGCAGGCCTTGAGAAGCGTCGGGTATGTGAATTCGTCGGGTTCAACCCCTCTGTGAAGCATTTCATCGAACAGATTGAGAGCATCTTCCCAATTCATATCCTTCACAACTCCTCTGATCATGGTGTTGAATTCGAAAGTACCCGGATCTTCAATCTGCCCAAAAATTGAGGTTGCATAGTCCATACTCCCCCAGGTGGAGAGAGCACATGAGGCCAAAAGATTGCTTGCACAAAAGGGGTTCCAGAAGAAACCCCATTTGAGGATTTGGGCATGAGCTTGCTTCAATTCTTCAATGTTCTTGCTCTTCTTCAGTAGAGACAAACATTCTTGCTCCTTCACCTTTAGATTGATCTCAGGGTTGCTCTTAATTGGTGGATTTTCTGCTGAGGGCAAGAGATGGGTCTGGTGAAGGACTGTTGTCCTAATCATCCTCTCATCCACACCATGGAAACAATCATTTCATGAAGCTATCAATGGAAATTTTGAATCAGAATCTATCAAGAAAGCAAATTCACTCATTTATGATGCTACAGAAAGTAATCAAAAGGACAGAAGAATCAAAATAGGAAATTGGAAATTTACTGATTGGTGAAATCCAAATGTGCTTGTGAGGCAATAGAGAAGCAATGTGAGAAACATCAGAATGTTGCAGCAGCTCTGTTAAGTGGTGTGGTGTTTCAGTTGAATCTCATCCACAATTTTCAAGAGAATTGAGCTGCAAGAAAAATAAAAGAAACATTGCTAAACTATGGGACAACTAGATTTTCTGGATAGGATGATAATGCTTGGCTCCACAGGATATTGTAAGATCTTGATTTTACTTGGAGAACCTATCATATCTCACCACATCAGCTGTGGGACCCTTTAGAGCCAGATAGGATGAAGAACCAAAGAGGCCTATGTTTGGGCCCAGGCCATTAGGAGCAACATCTATACTATATACCTCTATAAACTGGGCTTTCTAATTTGTTGGACCAGAACATGGTTTTTCTCTATTGGGCTTTTGATTTTATTTCATCAGAAATGGGTTACTTGGTATTGGGCTTTTTTGCTGGTAAGGAGTGATTGCCGTGCTAAAAGTTGCACTGCAACCCAATAAGAACACGGCACGTTTATTAACCATGCTGACCAACACGAATACGACACGTTTAACGCATCTAACTAAATATGTTGTGTTAACACAACACAAACACAAACCCAATACATGTTGCACGATAGAAACAACATATTTGACACGTTATTAGGCACCCTTACATGTGCATGTTGGATGTGTCGTGCGTGTCACAACACGACTAATTAATTATAGATACGTGTGTGTTTGTTTTGAAAGCTCATCACGGACACACACGAACACAAGCACCGTAAAATGTGAGTACGTACAAACACTTTAATTTTTTATTATATGTTGGTGTTGTGACCTATCTCTATATCTCTGTCAATCTTGGGTAGCTCAACCAAAGCTCTTTATAAAAGTTAAGGAATAAAGAATCTATTGGAGTAAAAAAAGAACAAAAGAAGAGAACCAAAACAAATCAATAATGCTTTGGAATCCAATTTCTTCCCAGGGAAACACTCAAATCACAAGTGCTTGACCCAAACCTATGAACAGTACACTTGCCTAAGAAAAGATGCATGACAGTTTGACTTGAAGACCATTGATAAAAAAGAGTAGACAAAAGCAGTAGATGAAGAGGAAGGACCTATGCCTATGAATTGACTACTTTGCCTTCTTCTATACAGTAGTTTTTAGAATCAAATATTTATTTTGTACCCTCTACAGTCTACATATTCACAAAAAGCATCTCTCTTTCTCTCTATTTTTATCTTAAATCCTAACCCTTTCATGTGCAATCTGTACCAAAAATAAATGCAAACGGACAATTTTATCTTCAAGAAATCTGAGACAGTACAGTACTACAGAGCAATACCCTATCAACCCACTTTCTTTTTATATTTTCCTTTATTTTTCAAATTAGTAGACAGTATTTGAATTTTGAGGTGAAAGTCAAAACTCAAAAGTGACCGAAGAATCACAAATGGGCCCATTGGGCCAATGAAAATTCAGCATCAACCTACCGACCCACCACCCAA
Source organism: Pelargonium x hortorum (assembly GCA_036897525.1). Taxonomy (NCBI): domain Eukaryota; kingdom Viridiplantae; phylum Streptophyta; class Magnoliopsida; order Geraniales; family Geraniaceae; genus Pelargonium; species Pelargonium x hortorum. The sequence goes on along the minus strand of JAYMTJ010000158.1, from coordinate 6,751 downwards.
ACCCGGATTCATTGACTGTGTTTTCTGTATCGGGTTTCGGGTTTCGGGCGCGGGGCCCACTTTATTTATCGCGTTATTTATTGTTGTTGTCTCTCCTGTTGGACTGGTCTTGAAATTTAAAAGTTAAAAAGATTGCATGCTTTTCGCGTAGACATCACTAGGAAATCAGAAGTCCCCAGGTGGACAGTGATGTCCAATGGTGGAGGGACACGTGGGGAAGCAGTTGGTGTCCATGTGAAGATTGGTGAGGCTGAGGACAGCGTATGATTTCCTTGAGAATGGATCTACTTTTTGAGCCAATCTCTTGAATTGTCAACCTTGGAAGTGTTGTTTCGTGAATGAGAAGATGATGCATTGCTAAGGTAAGCGCGTGTGAGTGTGTGGCACAAAACTAGAGGAATTTGCAAATACCCGTTGCTCCAAACAATTGTGATTTGGTCAGAGGTTGTTGTTAGTCAACTCAAGATTTATCTGAAATAACGGTTACTTGGTCGTCTGTTTTTTCATATATTAATCTAAAGTTACAATAATTGTATAGACAAGACTTAAATACTTAAGAGTTAGATGACAGCACAAACTATGCTCACATTCTGTCATAACCGTAATCAGTTACAAAAATTGAAACTTTTAAATTTAATTTTTAAAATGAAAAAAAGTGCAAAACGCGTTTAAAGTAAATTATCATTTATTGAAAAATATGAGAGTATATCAAAGACACCAACTACCCTATTATTCAAGTTTGCACACTCGGCTAGCATCTTGGGCTAACCCGAGAGCCACAAACTTATAAAAAGGCACCTAAAGACACAAAAACCACATTAACTAATCCCCCCAACATAAAAGAATTGGCTAGGTATGACACATCTATCCTATCAGTGCCCTCGTTTATGTAATTATGTAAACAATACTTAATTAACACATGCTTAAGAATTGGATGACAACATAAACTATTCTCACACTATATCATAACATTAATCAGTTATAAAATTGAAACTTTTGAATTTTTTTATTACTCCATCCGTCTCAAATTGAGTGTTATATTTTATATTTTGAGAAAGATTAATGAGAAGTTAGTTAGTGTGATATATTTATTATTGTATTATCATGATCACGCGTTGAAATATTCTAACTAACTAATTATAATGATACTATTGACAATTTATGCATAACTAGCTTACTTGAAAAATGAAACAAGACACTTATTTTGGGACAAAATACAAGTGAAACCATGAACTTATTTTGAGATAGGGAGTATTATTTTAATTTTGAGATGGAGTGTTATGATTTTTAATTTTAATATACTAGTTTTGTTGATATTGTATATTTATTTTGTAAGCATATGATAATGTATTGTGATAACCTAAATGCTAATTAATTTATTATACGAATTTTACTCTATGAGTGTAGTTTTACATAGATTGTCAATAATATTCTTATAATAAATTATGTGATAATGCTTGATCAAATTTGTTGCAATACACGTCTACACATATATAAAAATAGATGTACTGCCTATTTTTTGTATAATAAAAAAAAATCTCATAAAAAACAATAAGAATACTCATTTTGAAATTAGAAAAATACAATAATATGTTCAACTACATGCTATTAGTTTCAAAACTAAAATACTTATAAATAAACTAACATTTAAAAGTGAGAAGATGCGCATATAAAATTATTAGAATGTGTGAGAAATTTTTTACTGTGGACTATGTGAATAAGATGCTAATTTTTAGAACAATATATCTCGACTATTCATAAACTATTGTGGCCACCCTATAGATAATTATTTTTCTTATCTTATACCACTTGTAGAAACATACCAGTAGCATATATATGCATCATTTTCAAGTATAGTTTATTTAGAGTTCCTCCTTTGACATGGCCACGTTACCAACTATGTTTTCTAAAATGCCAACCAAATATTCAAATTGCTCAATTTTATGCCATTTGCTGATTTTGACGTCATATTAAATAATTTGTTCCAATTCTTCATTTTATTTAAAATATTTTGGCAGTTGACTGTTGGCCACCACGGGTCATATTGTAATTGATAGATACATTTAAGATAAAATTAGATGGTATATGATAATTTAATCTTAGATACTACCTACCTTTAAATTGATAAGACAATGAAATAAATAATAAAAATCAAGAACATCGTTTTCATAATATAATTAGTAAATTGAAGTACGATCTTTTTTTTATATGAGACCAAAAATAACCTCTAAATCGTGTACACCAAGCCGGCCATGTTGGGGCCAAATTGGTAAATTCATTAGTCTTAATACTAACAATAATTGCAATCAAGTCCATGCATAATATTCGTTTAACAGTCACGACCGCGTGGGCATGCACGCTCCTCGTAGCGCGTGGATGGAGCAGTCCCCACAAGCAATTATCTTGGTCGTGCGCCTGCATCGTACACTGCCTCAACCCGCGCGTGGTTGTCTCACTCTCTTACCTGTCATCATCATCACGAACTATGTAGAGCAGCTTAGATAGGGAGGAGGAAGAAGGTGGGACCCACTATTTGTTCTCTTCTCTCTCTCTTTCCAAAATCTGAAGATCTCTCTCCCAAGTAGACGTTGCTTTCACAGTTCACACTCCCTCTCATCAATGGTGTGTGGGTTTTTGCAGAGAAAGTTTTAAGCTTTTGCTTCTCTAAAGCATAGGAGCTTCAAAAAGCTCTTGGAGACTCAAGCTCTCAAGATTAGCCTTCACTTCGTGGTAAAGACCAGTTTTTTTTCTCTCATCTTTAGGAAAGTTTGAAGATTTGCTAAAAGGGAAAGTTTTATGATGTATTTTTGGTGAACAATCTTTGTTTGTTTGAACATGTTATGGTGCTGAACTTCTAGGGTTTTTGATTTCTTTAGGATTATCTTGACTTTCAACAAGTTGGACCAAGACTAGTATAATGCTATTTTAGTATTTTCCACAGTTTCTCCTTAGCATTAAAGCTGAAATGACTAATTTTGCAAGTTGGGTTTACTTGATTTGACTGTAAATTGGTCAGTCTCAGATGGGTTTTGTGTATTTTTGCTAATAAGTAAGGCTTTGGCTTGATAAAGTTGAATTCAGCTACATTTTCAGCTGTATTATCGGTTTAGTTGACTGTGAATCTATGACACACTATATGGGTTTTCAGTTATCTTTGCTGAAAGGTCATCATTTGACTCTGAACGATTGAATTTAGTTTAAGGTGCTTTGAATTTGGATCAAATTTTGATGGAATTGTGGTTGGTTCTAGGTTTTCCTAAAGTGACCACCCAATGACTAGACGATTGCAGCTGATTGCAGGATGTATCTGATTTTAACTCTGCCTCTGCATTGCCTAAAATCCTTTTAAGTTTTGTTTCAACTTCCTTTTTCTGCTTATTTTATCATATCTGGGGTTGTAACATTATCAGTTTAGTGTTGACAATGTGTGGTTGAGAGGCTCAATGATACCCAAGATCTTCTTTTGCTAACGTAGCTGCTAGACGTAATCATGTTATTGGCGACTTCAAAGGTTATAGATTAAGGAGACATACTACTGTGTTAGAAATGGAGCATAGAGAGAGTGAGAAGTGGAAGGATGTGGTGAGAAAGATGCTTCCGCCTGGAGCTTCTCTCCCTGAAGATGCATCTAACCTTGATTACTCAATAGCTATGGAGTACAAGGGCCCACCAGTCTCTTATGAAGTTCCTAGAGTTGAGCCTCTTGATGTAAATTCACGTGAAATCCCAACTGCAGAACCGCTTTCAGATTCCCATAGACCTGTATCCCATGTAGATCCCCCTGTAATTGATCCAATCCCTTTGCCACTGTCTAGTATTGCTGGTGTCACAAGAAGTTCGCCTCCTCAAAGTCCGAGAGTATCTGGCAGCTCCGAGTCAGTAGTTTCTGTCTTGCATAATCCTGATTTTTCTTCAGCGTCCCCTTCTGCTTCACCCGGTTCAGTCCACAATCCTCCAAGTAACCCTCCAAAACAAGAAGGTCATGAAGCCAAGAGGGCACCTGTAGTCAAATTTAACACTGTAGATAGATCTGAGCGGAAAGAGGTTGATATTGAAAAGCCAGTCTTTCCAGAGTATGTTGGCGTTTCAAAAGAGAAGAAGAAGAAGAAAAAGAAAAGAAGAGTCTGTTATAGGTGTGGAAAAAGTAAGTGGGAAACTAAGGAGTCATGCCTCGTTTGTGATGCTAAGTATTGCAGTAATTGTGTGCTAAGGGCAATGGGATCCATGCCTGAAGGGCGAAAATGTGTAACATGCATTGGTCAGCCCATTGATGAATCAAAAGGTCGAAGTTGGGTAAATATTCAAGAGTTTTATCTCGATTGCTCAGTCCTTTGGAAGTCAAGCAGATCATGAAAGCAGAGAAAGAATGTTCTGCTAATCAGCTTCGTCCAGAGCAACTTATTGTGAATGGATTGCCTTTGAAACCAGAAGAAATGGCAGAATTACTTGGATGTCCTCTACCTCCACGGAAGTTGAAGCCTGGTAGATACTGGTATGACAAAGAATCTGGGTTTTGGGGAAAGGTGAGTACATGTTTGTTGTGGTATATTCTATTGTTTCTCTTCCTAGACGGCTTTATGTTGCAGTAACACTCGTTAAAATTTCTTTACCCCAATATAATCAGAGTTGCTTTGCACACATGTGCTTGTCTATTTATCAGGAGGGAGACAAACCAGATAGAATCATAAGTTCGAACTTGAATTTCTCTGGGAAACTTGCCCCCAATTCAAGCAATGGAAACACTGAAGTTTACATCAATGGCCGGGAAATTACCAAACTTGAGTTGAGGGTGCTAAGGGTAAGACCTTGTTTTTTTCAAACTGGAACCATGTCTAATCATTGTCCTTTTACTGTGAATTATAACTTTTAGGACTAAACATGATTAGATTAGTTTAGATAATAAATCAATAAAATGACCAATTGGTTTTCAACAACTCCACTGTCAATTCTATCATTTTATTATGTCTACCTTTTGATTCTAGATGTGTGCGCGGTACCATTGTTGCATGTTTCATATTCTATATTACTTGCTGTAGAGTAGCCCTATTTATTTTGCCCATTTATAGACCTTGGAAAATCAACGGGGGCCTTTCTTTGCTGTCTGTTGAACAGGAAACCATGCATTTTTCGATTCAATAGTCTTGCATTATCTGATTCATACACCCTGAAATCGTACTCCAGCCATGTAATTTTAGTTTATCATCTACTTGACAATTGGGAACAAAGTTAAACTTACCAGTCTGATACGCAGGCAAGTTGAAGGTCTACAGTGAGAAAATTTTGATTGAAAAATACAAGAATTATACTCAGATGTTGAACATTTGGTTTATAAAAGAAATTTGGTCTGCAGCTTTTCTTTCTGAAAGGGTGTGATCTTTTTGCTATAGACGAATTATACAATGAAAATTTGACAATTAGTGATGATGCTATCAATCTGTTTCTTGCATATGTTCTTACTTCCTCCAATGAGAATCTTTATTTGTTGTTCACATTTTTTGGTTTGTGGTTATTGGGAATCTTTATTGATGCAGTATCTCTTGATGCTTTCAGCTAGCAAATGTGCAATGCCCACGTGATACTCATTTTTGGGTGTATGATGATGGTCGCTACGAGGAGGAAGGTCAGAATAATATCAGAGGGAACATATGGGAGAAGGTATGTGCTAGAAACTCTTACCTAGAAACTTACTCAAAAGATCATCTGGCCAGTATGAAACAGTTTGAATTTATATCATGCTAGACAGGCTTCAATACGGTTTGTATGTACACTGTTCTCTTTGCCTGTTCCCCATGGTCAACCTCATGGACAACGAGATGAAGCTAGCAATTACACTAATGTTCCAAACTATCTAGAGCAGAAAAGGATTCAGAAACTGCTTCTACTTGGACTTCAAGGCTCTGGAACAAGCACAATCTTCAAGCAGGTATGGCCCTTAATTTAATGGTGAATCATTTTAATAGCCAGCAGTTTTCAGGCTGTTTTAATAACTTCATCCAATGAATACAATTTTTATTATAAAAAATATTTATAAATACTCCTTCCATCCCAGAATGAGTGTCCAAGTTCTCTAAAAGTTTGTCCCCCAATGAGTCTCCCCTTTTTTTTTTTAAGAAGTTATGCATGAATTATCGACAATATCCCTAAGGTGAGTTAGTTAGAACCTCTAGAGTTTGTTAAACAAGAGCACATTGGGGGTATAAGGGGGAAACTGCAATCCTACTTAATTTATCCTTAATTTCTACAAAAATGGAAAAGTGGACACTCATTTTGGGACGAAACAGGTTGGATTACCATCTTCTACTTCTAAGAAATAGTAAATCACTGAGTTTGTTTGGTGGCAAAATCAGTTATTTCTGTATTTATTTAACTTGGTATTGAAGATTGTGATCGTCTGAGATTTTTTTAAGATATCTAATATTACAATGATTATATTTATTACCAAAGGGCTCGTTTTCTTGTTTAAGATTGGATTGATACCCTATTGTATATGTATAGTTCATTGCTAAAAACTTTTAACTTGATGGGTCTGCCTCGAGAATAATGATGCGCACATGCTAGAATTGTTCATCCAGGAGCGTGCACTTGAGATCTTGCAACTTCATATATTGTTGTCAAGTGTGTGTTCTTCATTTAAGTTTTGATTACTCTCACAGTACTTCATAGTTGAAAACTTGAAATTAATTTCATGCTTAATTTACCGGTTCCACAATAAAATCCTGTTTCTATCGTCTCCTTGCTGAAACATTACTTT
>JAYMTJ010000157.1:0-15358 GCA_036897525.1 Pelargonium x hortorum | reverse complement strand
GATTGGACTCGATGTATCAAATTTAAACTCAACTGTTCTTTTGTAAACAAGATGTCCTGAATTCTTTCAGGATCTAGTCCATATTCTTGTTCCCACACACATCTAAGAGAGTGGTCAAATAGAATCCATTTTACTTTCATAATGCCTAAAATAACCAAATGTGTAATTGCTCAAATTAAATGAAAGAATCAAACTTTTTTTATCTGAAACATACCAGGCAGGTAGACTTGATGCTAGTTTCTGAATCATACTGAAAATTTGAGAGCTTCCCTTCCTCCTGAAGAGACAACATGACATCAATGAAATCCTGCTCAGTGTCAGCCTTTACCACACCCAAAATCCTTTTCTGGCGATGTTCATTCAGCCAACCTTCGAGGATACCATCCAAATCCTTCGCTGTTTTCTTCATTGCCTTTTCGTGCCCCTCCAAATCCAGCCACCTCAAAAATGGAATCGCATCTGAAGCCACGAAAATGCCAATCAGACGAAAGAACTCATTAATAGCCTTCTGGCATTGTTTTGCCTCGCCACCATCAGAAGCTGCTGAGGCACCAAAATAACGCTTTCCAGCCACCATCCTGACTACCACATTAAGTGTCATGTCCTCCAGCCATCCTTTAAGTTCAACCAGCACAGGACGTGAGCTGTCTATGGCCCATGAACGGTACAACTCCTCTATCCCCATGTCAACTTCAGAGAGCCTGACATGCTTGAGCATCTCAAGACGACGGTTTGAGAGCAGCTCAAGCGTTGCAATCTTTCGCATCTCGCGCCAGAAAGGGCTGTAGGGAGCAAACCCGAACACAGCATAGTTGTATCCCATGTGCTTGGCAGCTACTGTAGTGGGACGGGAAGCAAGTGCCTTGTCGTTGCTGGTGAAGCATTCCTTTGCTACTTCCCAACTGCTCACAACAAAAGCGCGGCGGCTGCCAAGGCGGATATTGAATGCTGAACCATACTTATCTGCCATCGCCCCAAGTGTTCTGTACAGAAGCTGATCACCACCACCTAGCAGGTGGAGGTGGCCAATAACTGGCCATGCACCAGCCGGTTCTGGTGCCTCTCTGCTCTTGCCATCTTTGGCACTCTTTCTTGTTACAAGTAATGCATAACAGAGAATTAAAGATACAATCCCTGCAATGAAAGTTAATTGAATAGGATCCATTGTTAAACAGGAAGATGAACACATAGAAATATGAATTCCCAAACAATTTATAAGCCTGACCCAACAACAATTTCACAAAAATCAGCATGAGACATGCCAAAAGTAACAACTCCCCCAGCAAGAGGCATGAATTTCCTTTCTATTCAATCACTATCTTCTCCAATAGTGTTATAATCTGTAGGATACTCTAGCTGAAAACATTAATTAAGGTGTTAGCTCTACACATGGAAAGTTTAGTCTAGACAAGAGCTTGTAAGACCAATCCACCAGTCCATATCATGCAGCAGCAGTAACTAAAATTATTTTTTCTGAACAAAATTAATATGGAGTAATATTAAATATGTGAAGCAGAAAATTATTGTGCCAGCACCAGTTTATAATGCAGTTGCAGAGTTTCAACTGGAGTAAATAGAGTTGTCATTAACAAGTTCACAGAACTGTGGACCGCAGTCTTACTAAATACATCAAAATCTTTATCACTGTTTTGTGCAAAAGCTGGCAAGTAATTTTGAAACTTGGAGGCATGCATCTGCTATTGCATATTGACATTTATGTTAGCATTAATGGGTTTCTCTTACATCAAATCGTCTAGGTATTACTGATGCAGCAACATTGGAGTGGAATGCATGGAAATTATACCAGGATCTTGATCGTGCATATTGCGAAAGATTGACAAATAAGTTAAATAAATATATATTCTCTCCAGCATAAACAAACTTGTGAGTGTGAGTATCATATTACACAATGACCAAAGTTAGAGTAAAATATATAAAAAAGGCAATACAGGGTTGACTAACATTATTAATATGTTCCCAATAGTTAGTTGGGAGGGAAACCTGGCTGCTAAATCTTGGTTCTTCATCATGCACAAATCATGCCAACATCAATGGGGCTTGAACACAGATTAATAATTTCATCTGACTCACAGCTCGTCACATTTATCAGTACATATACACAACATCATAAAGAGGGTATTTTTAAAATTTTAATTTTAATACTAGTGATTACTGATTAATGGGATAAAGATAAGGAAAAAGAAAAAGTCAAGGAAACCATTAAAATTTAACATATCCTATTTTTAAAAATTATCCCCATCTACGTTCATGATCATTTGTGAATTATGCAAAATTCTATCAGTTCAGCAATACCTGATCAGCTCTAAGGAGTCAATATTGGTCTAGTTTTGAAATGTTTGAATATTAGCCCCAAAGTCGCCATATTGTTGGTTGGCATTAGATGATGATGTTGCCTATTAGATTGACAATATGGTCTCTCCCAAATCTGATGCTCACAAATCAACATGCATTTAGTGAGTGTAAATGCAAGGCAGAGCTAGCAACCAACCCGATACTATCCTTTCACCAGCAGACAACTTCAATCACTGCATTTAACGAAGTTATAAGATAGAAACTGGAATTTGGCATGATTGACACAGAAATCTCCTCCTATAGATGGAGGTGCCGTTTCTTCAATGAGAGAGAGACACAGATACACAGCAACACACACAGGAGTGAGCAATTCAAGGCTCGATCACTATGCATTCGAGAACTCAAATCTAGGGGAGTTCAGAGAGAGGAGAAGAGTGAGGTGTGTTCAGAATAGTGTGCTATTGGGTCTATCAGGGCTTTGGGTAAGCACAAGAATTTCCTAAGAAATTATTTATCTCGGTTATATTTTCTCTCACAAAATTTAACCATCTAATTGATTAGTGGGAATAACAAAACAGAAGTGAAGAGATGCAACAAACAAGAAATTTAAAAAGTGCAAGGAAGCTGTTATCTACAATGATCAGGAAAATTCAGATAGTTAAATGTGTCCTTTCTGGTTAAGTAGTAGACGGTATCAAATGGCATCTCTAGCTGAAAACAATAATTAAGGTTCTAGTTCTACACGTGAAAAGTTTAGTCTATACACAGAAGTTGTAAAACTAAACCACCAGTTCAATATAGTAAATAAAATTGCTTTACAGGACATTATTCATACTAATTACAAGACAGGAAATTGTTACGTCAACACTCTCAAAATCCTGTAGAATTCCCAGGAATGCAGTCTTAATGAGCATACATCGTATTCTTTACAGGAGTTTTGTGCAAGAGTTAACAAGTAACTTAGAACCTACGAAGGATGCATGTGCTATTGCCTACTGTCCTTATGTTAATTGAGCATTAATGAGTTTTTCTTTCATTAACTCCTCGGAGTTACTGATGTAGTAACAATAGGAGTGGTATGCAGGAAATCTATACCAAGATTATGATCATGTGTATTGCTAAAGATTGACAGATAAGATAAATGAATATATCCTCTCCAGCATAAACAAACTTGTGAGTATCATATTCCACAATCACCAAAATAACAGTTACAAATATAAAAATTAAAAAGACAACACAGGGTTGACTAACATTATTAATAGGTTAGAGATACCCAAGAGTTAGGTGGGAGTGAGACCTGGCTACCAAATCTGGGTCCTTCATTATGCACAATTCATGCCGCACGTTGCCTTTGATCACCAATTACATCCCCTTGTCCGCTTTCAATATATATCTTGCTAACTGAAGCTTGGAAACTCCAGATGTATCATTCAAAAAGCAGTAGCAGTATTATCGAACCATTCAAGTTGCAAGTGTCTACAAGATTACAACTAACTAAGATATCATCCATTTAAACTACTCAGATCAAATTCAACAGAAAAGGGGCTTTATCCTAGATTAAGAATCCCATCTGACTCACACATCTTCATTAATTATCTGTAAAAAAAATAACTTTAAAAGAGTCTTTCAAAATCATAATTTTAACTCTAGGAATCAGTGAGATGAAATATGGGAGTATCAGTGGAGAGACATGAAGATGGCCGGAAAACGAAATTATAACATATCAAAATCATATCAAAGTCAATTAATAATCTTCACAAACAACTGAACTGATTGTTTTCTCTTAATTTCGTAATCATACTGTAACATAGAATTAGAGCAGAAGAAATCGACTTGTACTTAAAAAACTTACAAGCACTGACAATATTTATAAACTAATTACAGTCTAGAACATGGAACTGAACTGAAAATGCACGAAGAAAAGAAATGCAATGGCCAATTCACAACATAAGTGTATGCTAGTAGATGAACAGACAATGTAGAAAGCTACACTACAACCACTTAATAGACAATAAGAGCTTCTTATTGAGTAACCAGAAACAAAGTATTCGGATTCACAATAACCTCTGTACCTCTGTAACTCTTAAACCATTTGCATACAAAGAATTAATTCAATGCATATGAAATGAAATGTAAAATACTCGAGTTAACTTCTTCTTTACCAGACAAATTAAATCTCATACGTTGGGACGTCATTAATTATCCAATGTGTCACTTGACTAGACACATCACATTCATTACATAACACAAGGTGAGGATCAGGATCTTGCCATGAACACTATCTACCAATAAAATAACACCAAATTGCTTTTAAATTCCACAAGAAAACATGAGTGCAATAGTACCAATAGAATAACACCAAATTGCTTTTAAATTCCACAAGAAAACATGAGTGCAATAGTACCTTCTTCTTATGAAGGAAAACTTGATAGAGTCAAAGAATCCGCTACCGAGGAGTTTCTTCACATGCTTCCTGAGAATCACTAAAATGAGTCTTTGATTTGAAAACTAAGTACTTTTTGATTCAACATCAGCCCTAATTTCTTTGATTCTCTTGTATAGAACAAGATTGAAATCAACGATCTGATCGCTCATTTCAATTTTCTTGATCACAACATGTCTATAAACTCGTTGTATGGAATCAAGGATTTTTCAAAGCAAAACTTGCCATATTCAATCAAACCTATATTTGACCACTTAAAAAACAGTAAATTCTAACTTTTTAGTTGCCATCTAATAAGTTATATTGAACAATATAAATTATTATTTACTCCCTCCGTCTCAAAACGAGTGTTCTTGTTTCTATTTTGAGACTAATTAAGAAGAACCTAGTTATTGTTGTATAATTACTTTTAAATCCTTATTGGCATGTGTCCTAAAGACATCAAGGGATAGTGACTAACTTACTATAAAGATGTGATGACACTCAAAAAATCAAAAACAAAATGACTAATGGTGAGGCTGCACCTGACGCTTCAAGTCAGGTCGTTCGACAAGAGTCAGCAAACTTAAATCAAACTTTGGGCCAACCTCGGTCAAAAGTCAGATCAAAACAATCGGGTTGCACATGATCAATTGCACAAAAACCGCGAATAAGCCTTGTCCGCAAAGCACAGTGCCCTGTATCTTGTACCCGTCCCTATGGAACATAGTCTCTTTAACTTCTTTCCTACTAATGAATCCAATCACAGAGATAAATCTAACAAATTATGCTCAATAATCTTTCAATCACAGACCAAGTCTTTAAATCAAACTCAACACTACTACGACTATTTCGCCCGTTGGAAATTGGTTCCGTTTCTTGTAGTATTGAGGGAAAAAACGCGAATAAGGTTAGGTTAACTCCTGTTAACAAAAAATCGATTCAAAACTACCGCCTAATTTGGGAAGAATAAAGCAGTCTAATAATAAACACACCTTCAAAAATACCCAGAAATCTGAAATTTTGTCTGCCAGTAATTCGAACGAATGCTAATGAAGTTCTCCAAACCAAGTATTAATCGTTTCTCAGACACGAGTCTTTTTTGAAAACACCGCAAGAGGAAATATTCTCAAAGAAGTTAAAATAAATATTTTGGAAACCGAAGTACGATTAAGAAGGTTTTTTGGTCAAAGAAGATGAATTGTTCGAAATTTTCGTAAATGAGATTTCAATAGGTGTGTAGTAGACAGCAGTATAATAATACAGAGAGAGAGAGCCTCTGAAGTATCAGAGCCCTACATGGCTGCCATAATTCAAATTCAATAAAATTGTGCAGATGATGCAAAGCAGATGATGATGGTGATGGTGATGGTGATGGTGATGATGCAGATGCAGATGCAGATGATGATGAGCGCAGACGATAACCAAATTGTGCAGATGATGATGATGTTGATGGTGATGATGCAGATGGTGAGATAGTGATGATGAGTGCAAATGATAATGATAATGATTATGACGATGAGTGCAGATGATGATGACGACGACGATGACGATGATGCAGATGACGATGAGTGCAGGTGATGATGATGATCCATGTTTCAAGTCGCCAAGGATCAGCCATACATGGCTCCCATAACTAGCACAATTTTGTTAAAATATTTATAATTATAATTATTACTCTTTATGATGATGTAACTAAATATCAAAAAGCAACAATCAGACTTTTACCTGAAGTACATCCTTGTCGGTTTTTAAAAAAACTCAGAGCACCAAATGTGGCCCAGAATCACAGCAATCAACTGCAAGACCACGTATAAAGAGGTTGTTAAGACTACTTATCGCTAAGAAGCCCATGTAGAAACTAAACTAAGGAATTTCTGAATTCGGATAAATACACTCTCACACAAGATTTTTATGAAGCTAGATGACTTGGGAAAAAGAATAAACAATGTGATCTAGAAGATTTCCCTAAAGGATTTGAATTTTGTATATCATGACCTCCAACCAACGGCATAAAAGCCCTAAGAATAGGGCCATTCTTCTATAAATATGCAAGACGAATTTAATCTGCATTCATATTTGGGCAACGAAGCCCTCCATGTTTATATGAAATCAGAGCATAAGAGATGAAGATCACCTGAAATTGTTGTAGCTTCCCTCTCAGGTTCACTATCATCAAACACTGGAAAATAAAAGTACCTAATGTTCCATTCGAAGAAAAGTTTGACGTTTTATAATAAATAAGTACAAAACATTTTGATGAATAGTTTGATGCTAATAAGACGGGGAAAGAGAGGGCACACCTTCTAGTGTTGAGAATGCCCTCAAGACAAAGGTAAATGTGGATGGAAATCTGAACGACTGATCTTGTGCAATTGCAAATAAATCCTGCAACAAAATTTCTATACATTTTTATGGAATCAATGTTCATTCAAATATGTAACTGAGTATTTAAGAGGCAACCTGTCTAGAAAGCATGATTAGATACCTCTCCAATTGACAAAAAGAGTAGTCTCCTGATCTGGTGTCTGGTTCATCAAATTGCCCAACAAGAACTACACCGATCTCCTCACCTAGGAATGGAATAAAAAGCAAATGTATGAGAACAACAAATTTGCTTGAAACATATAAAGAACCATAAAGATGAGCCCTTACTGCTAACAAGACTCCAGTGGGTTGAAGGGCTTCAAGATCTATGAGGCGTTGCATAACCTGCATGACTGATGCTTGCAAGTTGAAGGAAAATCTAGCAAGACCGATCATGTTCATGTGATTCAAACACTCTATGTATCACATGTTTCAGATTGCATAGTTCTTTAAATGATCTAGTTTGACTTGAACAGAATTGCAATACTTTTGGTCATCGTCGCGTGATAAAAATTGACCAACAGTTTCTCGCGTCCTCATGGTAAGACTTGAAAACAAGGGTCCAGGAGCAATTGTGAATGATAAATTGGCCAGCCATTCAAAGCCATATTTGAGTATTATCAAGTATACATCAATACTTAATGCATACCAAATATAATGCTCAGCCATATGTGTAATATAACGTGATAGTGCAAGCCAAATAATAAACGTTGGAAGTAAACATGCTTTGCATGTTCAATAAATAATCCGTGACATCAAATATCAATGGGAAATCCAAAGGGAAAATTCTAGAGTAACACTGTTACCGGTAACTATTTTGTGAGTGATGCCAAAAATCAACCAAATAAGAAAAATGCAAGAATAATAGAGCTTGGGGATAGAATGTAGACCTTTTTCATCTTTCTCGTAAACAGCATAGAAACGATCTAGCAATCTCTCCCGTGTAAAAGATTTTATCTCTCCTATCATACAAAAATCATAATAGATGAGTGCCTGATCCACATCGATAGCATGATTCCTAGGATGAGGACCAGCGTGAAAGAAATCAGTTCTCAGTATCAGAATTAAAACCAAATCCCCAAATCTTTAATTAATTATAAAGAAAGATAATAGATCCATCGCATGATAATTTTTATGATCTACAAAAAGAAGAATGTATATGCAAACATTACATACCTAAAGTAATAAAAATCATAATATCAGTAGTCAGATTGGTCAATATCAAAAGGGTTCATGGCTCAAACCTGAATTAAATATGCTTCAACAGCGTGTGACGAAATTTTAGATCGACCTTAATTAACCCCGCGCATCTATCATATCTAAGTTATTTATCTTAACACCTGTACAAAGAAGCAACAAGTCAAATGAGAAAATAGTAACAATAAAAGATTGTTGCAGCCTCCAATTGTATCTTTCAGATTTAAGATGCTAAGGTTTAACGTCATATTGAGAAGAAAAAAAGAGAGGATAAGTTTAGGCTAGAACCTTGTACATATATACTCCAACTTCAACACCTTTCTTGTTCTGAAAAGTACCTAATGTTCCATTCATTGTCATTGTGGAGTGGAGTTTCTGTGTAACTAAGTTTGCCTCTGCCTCCATCTTGGCTCTAGCTGCCGAGCTGGCTTTGCAAGCATATTTTCTTTCTGGACATTGTATCATTTCTCTCATTATGAAGTAATCCACCCACCTGGAATACATAGGTTTCATGCTGTGAATGGCTGGCACATCAATGTTACATCCCAGTTAATTACATGTCGTTTAATACACGCACCATTTGAACATGAGGGTTTGGCCTCATTTCCATGGTTGGGAAGAAGTCCTTGAGAGAATTATATCCCTAAATTTAGACAACAAAGGCAAATCTTAAAAACTAAAATCAGAATAGTACACACGCAAACACTGTTGTCACAACAGAACTGGGAGATGTAGAAAAACTAGGATATGTATGTATGTGTTTGTTGTGAGAGAGAGAGAGAGAGCATACCAAGTATGGGGAGACCTGCCCAAATTTAAGCAGGAACTTTATGGTGTGTTTGGAAACCAGCATTTCAAATATTTGAACCAAATGAGGTGTTTGGGAACTCCAAGAATTTGGATTTGGATTTGAGTCAAATCCAATAGCATTCAAAACATGTTTATAACATGAGATTTCAAATGACAACTTTTACCATGTCATTTGAAATTCTATGAAAGGAAACAACAAAGGTCTTACTGTAGGAAAATTCATCAGGTAACATCTGAAATTCTGGATGCTCCCTCTCTTACTTTCCATGATTGTAATATAGTTGTAGTTATCGAATTTCAAATATATTTTGATTAAGATTTTGGGTTCTGTTATCAAGATTCATGTCTCTAGCAAGTTTAGGCTTGCAGAACTTGCTGAAGCACTACAAGCAAAGAACAGCAGAGGTTTGTAGGAAGATTGCATCAGGTAGTATTTCGGCTTTTGGATGCTCCCCTTCCAAATATATTATAATTAAGATTTTGGGTACATTATCAAAGATTAATGTCTCTAGCAAATTGAGACTCATAGAACTTGCTCAAGCACTACAAGCAGGAAACAGCAGAGGTTTAATGTAGGAAGATTGTATCAGGTAGCATTTCAGCTTTTGGATGCTCCCCTTCTTCACTTCCATATTTAGAGTGAACTTGAATTTTAAACTGAGTGTGTCAGCAGACCTTTTTTTTTCAAGGGTTGTTCAGAAGTTGAAAGGAAAACCATTTTCAAATATGTGTTCTCATAAACCCAAAAATGCCCAAGTGGAAAAACAGTTAATCCCGCCACCAAATTTAAAGAGGGAACGCTCACCTGAAAAGAGTGTGAATATCAGCTGTTGTAAGGTATCCCCTTCCATTTAGATCAAGACACTTGAACAAATATGTTAATCCTTCTGCAGTATCTTTTTTTTCTATGGCCAGAACGAAATCAAGATAACTTTTGAAATCCATCTCCCGAGCATTACCCCCTCCACTTTTGCCACGACAGACATGCTCATCAAATACTGTTATAACCAAAATACACACAGGGAATTAATGGGAGGCACTCAAAACCATATACATAGTAGCATGACATGACATGATCTACACTACAAAACAATGGAAAAGAAACTTCCTTTTTAAAGGTAGTTGGAAATGTACGGAAAAAAATTGTTTTCAACTTCTTATATGCAGTCAGGATGTCTCAGCCTTAGCTTGTTAATAAGTTGGATTCCACGGACAATTTAGTTGGGTAAAAAGGATGGAATGCACAATATGAACTAAGTAGTTTAATACGTTTTCTGGATACTTGAGAATAGTTAAATTCATACCCCTCTCAATGAAAAATTAAGTCAGTGTCCCATCTGCATATTCTCGTAGCTCCTGCTTGCTCAATGTTCGATTCATGCCTTTATCAAGAGCACAAAACATATTTGTAGAAGAGTGAAGCTGTGAGGGTGCAGCTACGACGATAAAAGATATAGGCTCTTTAAGAAAAACACAGAAGGCTGGAGAAACAGAAAAGGAATAAAGCTATATATTGACGGAAATGTTTTCCCCGCTCTGTTTCTCAAGTTGTGAAAAAAAGTTAGATCAAATTAAGAGTGCCTCTCAGGAATTGACAAAAAACGAATCTAGGGGGAATACAATTCCTCCCATTGATCCACTGAGACTTCATGACTTCAACAAGAGAGCATAATGTGAAGACGTTCTTAGGCATCATTGGCAATTCTCCATTCTCCTGTTTCTCGAATAGTGAAAACACAAGTCAAATAGACCAAAGATGCATCTGGGCGGAAAACTATTGTTCCATTGACCCACTTGGACCGCAGGACTTCACTAAGAGCGCATAATCTGAATATGTTCTAAGGCATTAGTAGTAATTATCCACTGTTTGCCATCTTTATTTAGTTATCTTCAAGACGCGGTTATCAGCTTCCATAAAGTGAACACAAACTAGAGACAAAATAGATGCAGAAACACTGAAAGTTGGTAAAGACAAAAAGGCTCAGAGTAAAGCTACACTTCTACAATGAAATGAGTGGTAGAAAAGTCGTAACAATTATAGAGATGAAATAGACTGGAACACAAGGAAATTGAATAGGAAACTGCAGCTACTGAAAATAACGAAGTAAACGAACATAAATACTCACCACATATACGTTTTGCAGATGTGAAAGAAAACCAATTTTCAGCTTGTTCAGTGTCAGTGACTTCTTCATCTGTTTCCTATTATAGACACAAGAATAGAACAAAGAGTTGGTTTCAGAACCTACAAGTAACCAGTACGAAAAACCTACACATAGACTGCTATACTTCTAATAAAATATAGCAGGATGGCAGTTGATGTCAATGCATTGCCTTTTATTAGACCAGTCAATTTATGTCTTTTCTATATGGCAGATTGACAAAGAAAGAAAAGTTCAGTGGTTGCTTATTCAATTTAAATATAGTTAAAATTTATAAGAGAAAATTCATTTGAGAGGGTCAAGATAATATGACTCCAATCTCCACTACTCTGGCTTGAGAAGAAACCTCTTGAAACATCTCCACAGAAAACTCTTGCATTGGAGGAGTAAAAAATACCATAACTAAAAAAACATTACGAATTTACGATGAAGTAACCATATCCTGCTATGTTTCCAAAGCATCATATAGGTGAGAAAAGATTTACGCAAACTAAAATGTGGAGGCTAAACAATGAAACAAACAGCACAGCTGGGTAATGACTAATAAACCACCTCAGGATTGCAAAGTTTTGGGTTGTATAGTCATGATAGAATTTGTTTAATAGACAAAGCATGTTTAATAATAGGATGAACGGGCAAAGGCCACTCAGCAATATGACATGAAAGTAAAAGAAAATCCTTCTATAGTCTACCTGGTGGAGTTCCATCAGTTCCTGGAGGCAGTTGCTAAGTAGCACCTTCTTTATGCAGGCTTTTCCTACAGGTAAAAGTTGTTTATACTTATACAAGCAAGTTGCATCGAAAGGGGCAAATAATTAAAACAAACTATATTGCAGGAAGACATCTCAATAGGGCTTAAACTCTAAAAGACTGCATGTGCCTATATGACGTGAATTGAACCCGCGCTATAGAAACTATTTGTGTGTTGATTTAGCAAGTTTGTCAGTCTCGATAGGTCTTAAACTCTAAAACACTGCATGAAAGTGACATCATATAAACTTACGCAGAAGAATAAATAGTTACAGCAAAATAGCAGATATTGTTTTATTCATTTTCTTTAATGCATTGTATTCAAATATCATGGTGCCAATATTGGCATTCTAATGCTAGAGCCCAGAACATGGCTAAATAAAATCAATCCTCTGTGCTGATTAGAACTCAGGTGGCCAAGACTAACCTCGTCTAAGAAGAATTTGTGTGCAGCTATGCGGCAATACATTTGAATAAAGCCATCAGGCATATCTCGTAACTGTGCCAGGTTAGGAATCAGCCCTCGGATATATGCCTCCATTTCCTGGAAAGAACATAAGAATTTGTATAAATAAAAGATTGCACTGGAAAAAAATGGTAACTAGTAAGATTATGTAACAAGACAAAAAACACATTCTTAAAAGATGCAAAGACCAAATAGTACAAAGAGCTCATACATGATCAGGTTGAAGGAAACCGTCAGAATCCTCGTCAAGTTCACTCATATCGATTCTGGCTTTGTGTAAGTGAAACCTGAACAACACAAACAACAACACAACCATAAATCATGACACCATGTGATATAAATAGGCACATCACAAGTAAAGTAACAAACTTATTTTATTTTTTTATTATTTTTTTTTTTTTTTAAGAATCAGCATATTGCAGCCTAGGCCCAGGTCCACAAAAGTAACTTAGATCCAGAGTAAGGTTTTAAACATTTAATACTTGAATAGAACAGAATTTGTTAGACAGTGTTAAAATGAACATATACAAATATAGCAGCATCTGTTCTGTCAATGAATATGAAGTTCAGTAGAAAAGTATAACAAAATAGCCAAAAGAGAGTAATGGTAATATGAAGGTAACTTATCTTATGTACTTGAAAGTTTACACCATCCAAAAAGATTTTTATTATAAATATAAATTCAAATAGAATCACAACGAAAGGCTTAATATACAAAAAATTAAGACCCACCGTACGCATCACATATAGGTAGAAGGGCAAGATGGCAATTCTTCCCTGTTCATCTTTCTCAAACTTCATGAAATTTGAAGGGCTGAAAAATCGTCGACATTTGGGGCCTATTTGCTCTGTACACACTGATGCAATGCGGCAAAAATCTTCATAGTTCATCTGCACTTAGATAACTGCTGGATTGCACTATTCAGCTACAACTTGCAAGGGTGCAACACTTGCAGTTAAGGACACATACCAAATGGGGCTACAAACCACTTTATATATGACTAAGAAAAGTTTTAGCAGATGTGAAAAAGTTAGAATCCTATTTCAAAGACGCCCCCCTTTCTTCTTCAAATCTAAGTTTTAGAATGAACCAAACTGCAATCATATTAATACATAGTGACTCTGAAGATAATGGACATAGGGCTCTCTTTCTCTCTCAGAAAAATGAACCAGAAATTGTCATTTATAGCTCAAATTTCTGACTAATTGCAGCTATAATTTCCGGTTGTAAGCAAAAAATTATTCTTACACAGGCCTAACTGCAACTTCACCTTCAATTTCCAGGGAGTAAGTTATACGCTGTGTCATTACAATACATTTTAAGTACAAAATAACAGACAGAATAGAAAATGAGGCCACCACAACTCAAGTTACTAAGAAGCATGTTTATAGGACATACACTCTCATCATTTACACATACACAAACTCAAAAGGCTGTGAAATCAAGTATGACCCAATACATCTATAATATGAAAATCAGAACAATCTTCAATAACTATTAATTTCAAATAAAAAGAGCTGAACTAAGAACAAGATTTGAAGTGACTGGAAGGAGAAGGCATACGAACCTTTTCTGCTCCAGTGGAATCATCAATCACACAAATTTCTCTTAAACAAACCCACATTGCATCCAGATCATCAGCATTTAACAAAAGATCTGATTGTTTCTGCACAAGTGAAGTAAGAATGCACCCATAAAGTTCAACCATGATAACCTTGAGCAATCAAATAACAGAATTATGATCAGATCAAACATTATATTGAAATGATACCTTGAGGAATCGATATGTTACCAGCCTCTGAACCCTGTGGCTAATGGATCCTTCTTCGGGTTTCTGAACAAACACAAAAATATGCACAAAAGAGAAATGTGAGATAGGGAAGAATGGGTCATTTGTCTTTCATCAATGACAAGTGTACCAAGAAGTAAGACAACAAAGCAACTCCCTCCCATATAGTCCCCCACCCTATCTTGGTACATTATCTTAAAAAGTCTAGAATCCAAACAAACTATTGTAGCACATGCCTTCTTATAGAAACTTGGTATCGTGCCAGCTTCAGCACTTTTTTGTTGCTTCTCTTTGAAAATATCAAGCAAGATTCTCTTCGTTTCAAGCTCTACACATGACACAACAGAAAATACAAAGTAAAATGGTAAGCCACAAAGATAGCATATTTTGTAATATAAATGTATTTTTGCAGCAAACTGTAAAATCATCAAGTAAAGAGTTTCAATTAAAGCAATATAGCTATCACTATAGATCACTCAAACAGAATATTACACTACAATAAGAAATCATCAAGGATCACTAACCTGAGCTCAGAACCACCAAAAATACAAGAAGTTCTCATCAGTATCACAAATATGTGGCCCAGTTCCATAGTTCAATGAGTCAACATGCGATTCACAAATATCAAATTTTGTCTTATTTCTAAGTTGATTTGTTTCTTAAGTTGAGTAATTCAAGTCGACTAATCCAAATTATTCACTAGACTCCATTCAGACGAGCATTCTACTTCCCCAGTTCTAGTTAATGAAAACCCTAGACTTCAAAATCCGACTTCATAAACAATTAACTACATTTTCTCAAAAAGCTTGCACACACAGCTCAATCACATGTAGAACTCCAAATGTAGCCAAAATTCTTTCATGGTTGTATTTGTACAGTAAAACTGAACACAGGTGTAGAGAGATAAATTTGAAACCAACAAAAAAAAAAATCCCCAATTGCTCAGTTTTTGTAGTACAATCAAGCTAATAATCACATAAAAATAACAAATTTATCAGAAAATAAAGTGGAAATGGTAGATGAGACGAACCCATCAGCGCCTCGGATCCAAGTCCGGTACCGGATCCGATGAACCTGAGAG
>JAYMTJ010000156.1:0-15453 GCA_036897525.1 Pelargonium x hortorum | reverse complement strand
GGACAGAAGCAAAGAGTACAGCTTGCGCGTGCTCTATACCAAGACGCTGACATTTATATACTCGATGATCCTTTTAGTGCTGTTGATGCTCATACAGGATCTCATCTATTCAAGGTAATCTATTAATCATAAATGTCGTTACAATTCGGGTCAATTTGGTTATAACACATGAATATACACATCTCTTACAAACCTGAATTCATTTTTTGATTTTATGCACTAAGCTGATTACATTTGTGGAATTTTTGAAGAGAATTTTACTAAACCGATGTCAATTAACTTCAATATGGCAGGAATGTTTGCTGGGGTTTCTGAATTCAAAAACAATGATTTATTTTACTCATCAAGTGGAGTTTTTACCTGCTGCTGATCTCATTTTGGTCAGCAATTTAGAATTCAAATGCCTTGCTTTTGTCCCTTGTTATCATGAAATGCACTCTCTCCCACACCACTGGCTTTGTTATCTGCGAGTTTAACATATGAAAGATAATATATCTTGTCACTAGGTTATGAAAGAGGGAAGGATTATGCAAGCAGGAAAATACGATGATATTCTCAATTCAGGAACTGACTTTGTGGAACTTGTGGGTGCACACAAGGAAGCTTTATCAGCACTTGATATTGACAATGTGAATGCTGGAATGATTTTGCAAAAAAAAGAAGACAAAGATGCTCCAAATGGAAAGAGAGATGAGATAGTTGAGCAAGGAGGACAGCTAGTTCAGAATGAAGAAAGAGAGAAAGGAAGGGTTGGGTTTTCAGTGTATTGGAAATATATGACAACAGCATATGGGGGTGCTCTTGTCCCCTGTGTGTTACTGGCACAGATTCTCTTTCAGCTTCTTCATATTGGAGGCAATTTTTGGGTGACTTGGGCAACTCCAGTGTCCAAAGATGTGAAACCTGCAGTTGGAGGATCTACACTCCTAATTGTATATGTGGCTTTAGCTATTGGGACTTCATTTTGTGTTCTTACGAGAACCATGCTTCTTGCTCTAGCTGGATTTCAAACTGCAACTAAGCTCTTCAATAAAATGCATTTGTGCATTTTCCGTGCACCCATGTCATTTTTTGATGCCACCCCATGCGGACGGATCCTAAACAGAGTAAGTGTATAGTTAATGTGTTAAACATATATCTTGTAACTGTAATATAGCTTTTTTTGCTTCACTATAAGTCATACTCATCCTTTTGAAACAGGCTTCTACGGACCAAATTGTAGTTGACACGAACATCCCCTATCAAGTTGCAGTGTTTGCCTTCTCAACGATCCAACTATTTGGAGTTGTTGCAGTTATGTCCCAGGTAGCATGGCAGATCTTCCTTATCTTCATCCCCGTGATAGCAATCTGTATATGGATTCAGGTATAACTCATGACCTTGTAAATTTTATATACGAAATAGCAATTTTGCATTACAGATTGCACACTGTACGTTATTAGACCAAGTTGCTTGGTTCCACATATATTTTTTCTTTTCTTACTTCTTCTGCCCATTATTACATGAGATTCCGTCCTTCAAGTTTGTTAGTTCTATCAAACAGAGTTCTTATTCCATTCCATGAGCATTTCATGAGTCATACAATCTTTAATTTGTGAATATGATATACTCACAACCTGATACTTTGCAGCAACAATACATACCTGCGGCACGAGAACTCTCTCGGTTGGTGGGAATATGCAAAGCTCCTATCATACAGCATTTTGCTGAATCAATCTCAGGGTCAACAACTATTAGGAGCTTCGATCAAGAATCAAGATTCAAGGAAACAAATATGAAACTGATGGATGGTTATAATCGGCCTGTGTTCCATATTGCTGGTGCAATGCAATGGCTTTGTTTTCGCTTGGATATGTTGTCTTCTGGTATATTTGCATGTTTTCTAGTATTCCTGATCTCTCTTCCAGAGGGAGTCATTGACCCACGTACGTATGCATCTCTCAACTTTTACCATTTTTTCAATCCTAACTCTTGAACATGACCAGTACTTTCTCTTTTCTGCTTTTGAAGGCATTGCCGGCTTAGCAGTTACTTATGGGCTTAACCTAAACATGTTACAAGCTTCGGTGAAAATGAATCTCTGCAAAATGGAGAACAAAATTATATCAGTTGAGAGAATACTTCAGTACAGCTCTATTCCAAGTGAGCCTCCACTTGTTATAGAAGAGAACCAACCAAATGGTTCTTGGCCATCAGCTGGAGAAGTTGACATTCGCAATCTGCAGGTATTTTGAGTTTATCAGACAATATTGGGTCAGTTAGACAAGTCCTTAAGCTGAAGTCTTTGGAATCCTTTGCTAGCTTCCTCTTCCTCTATCTATCATATCTAAAGTTATTTCCTTCAGTTAGCCAAGTGTTATCATGTCTTTCCTCGTAACTTCTTTCCATGATAACATAGGTCTGCCCTAGCCTAATTTAGTTTTTCATAATGGTCTGTAGTTTCTTGGATTCAATGTTTGGTTGCACACAGAATTTGGATTTGAATTTGACTCAAATCCCACAAGATTCAAAACATGCCAGCAACATGAAAATTCAAATGACAACTCTTACCTTGTCATTTGAAAGTTAAAATCCCAAACGCCATATTAACATTTCAAATCATGAATTTTAAAACAAATCCATGAATCCCAATGCAAGCAAGGGAGCTATTTGTATTATCCTCTTAAATCTCTTGGTCTTGCACTTATCTTGATCCTCATATATATCTCATGCATTAATGATAATGGATTCAATCAATATAGGTTCGATATGCGCCACACTTGCCACTTGTGTTGCGAGGTCTCACATGCACTTTCCCTGGAGGACTTAAAACTGGCATTGTAGGGAGAACGGGCAGCGGCAAATCTACTCTGCTTCAGACTCTTTTTCGAATGGTTGAACCTGCTGCGGGTCTAATTTTGATCGACAGCATCAACATCTCAACAATCGGACTGCATGATTTGCGGTTGAGACTGAGCATTATCCCTCAGGATCCAACCATGTTTGATGGGACTGTACGAAGCAACCTGGATCCGCTTGAAGAGTACACGGACGAACAGATATGGGAGGTGAGTTAAATGTATTTATACAAGTGATATTCCTTCCTTTACATACATTTTCATGACTATCTTTCAAATATGTAGGCTCTGGACAAGTGTCAACTTGGGGATGAAGTGAGGAGGAAGGAAGAAAAATTAGACTCCAAGGGTTAGTTTTTCTCCTCTATTCTATTTGAGTATAGAATATTGAAGAAACCCATGTTGTGGTAAATCCAGCTTTTCTATTCTTGTTGTCTGTATGGGATGTTACAGTTAACGAAAATGGAGAGAATTGGAGCATGGGTCAGAGGCAGCTGGTTTGCCTAGGGCGTGTGCTGCTCAAGAAAAGTAAGATATTGGTTCTTGATGAAGCAACAGCATCTGTTGATACAGCTACTGACAATCTGATTCAGCAAACCCTTAAGCGACACTTCTCTAACTCTACTGTCATAACCGTTGCTCACCGGATAACATCTGTTCTTGACAGTGACATGGTTTTGCTTCTAAGCCAAGGTTAATTGATGTCATTAACTTTTGTATTGCTTTTGGCTATTCATGATTCATGATCTTGATTTATGAGAATCCATGTATGTACTTGCAGGACTTATTGAGGAGTTTGATTCTCCGACAAGATTGCTAGAAAACAAGTCATCTTCATTCGCTCAGCTGGTAGCAGAGTACACTGTGAGGTCAAATTCCAGATCATTTGAGAAGTTGACATGACAAACATTTGAATCTCAAATAAAGGATAGTTCAATAGAAGTTGACAACGACTAAATCAGTATAATGAATCTCTAAAAGGTTACTGATTGATATGATTTGACGATTGCATTGTATTTGTATGTGTGAAAACTTTTGTAAGGAATTATTCAATAAAGGTTACTTCTTTTCTCGGACAATGACGAAAGTATATGGTTACTGATTGATATGGTCTGATGATGATTGCATTGTATTTGTATTTATTGTACATAATTTGAATCAAAACATGAGCAATGGAAATTCAGTTTTGGTTAATTTTCAAACTGAATTTGAAGAAAATGATATCCCCTTATTCTTTAATCTAACGCCTCACTTCCTTTTTGTCTCTCAATGTTGAGAATGTCGATTCTTCACGGGAAAATCAGTTACAGGAAGGCGATCATGTGAGTGTAAGTGGTAAGAGGGCATGTGTTACTCCAACTAATCGACGATTACTGCAAATATGAGAAAGTGGATACTCATTTTCAGACGGAGGAAGTATTTGATCAAAATCACTTACAAATTTGTGGTTTTTGCCGGAGGTCTGCCTCTGGCTCGCAAAGCATCATTTACTGACATTTATTCGACAGTATGAAACTATTTTCAAAATGTCATGATCTTGCCCTATTGATGCATCTGCAACATATCAGTATGCTGAAAATGTTTTTTTTTTTTAGACCATTCTTTATGATAGACTTTTTAATTAGTCCAGGAGTTAGGACTGAAATTTGTATTCATGCTCTTCGGGACGTCATGGAGGCACATCGAAATGTTGGCGTTTGTTTGTTTTCTGTTAAGTTTCAAATGATTTGATATTGAACTATACATAAGACTCGGGTCACAAGTTCTGATTTAAACTTGTTCTCATACCATGTAAAACTTTATATTATTTGCAGTTTCGACTGCTAAAAAGTCAATCATACAAGTAAAGATTTCACTTGGCCGTTTTACTAAATGTTATTGCGTGGCAGCTTTCAAGAAACAGGTGTAACATTTTTAGTGAAGAGAAATGTCTTGAGATAATATCGGAGCTTGATTGAACAAGAGGTACAAGTTCATCTTCACATAGTATCTTGATAATGTCTCAACCATGGGTGAGAATACATTATTGACGCTTCACGGAAAACGAAATGGGGTGAGCTTCCCACAGGTTTAAAACACAACCTAAATTCAACTAAACTTATCTGTAAGGTTAACTAACAGAATTAACATAAACTAAGTGTAAGTCAACAACAAAAACTAAACCCCCAAAATTTAACCAAAAAAATCAACCCAAATAGCCACACCCAATTTCTAAACAACACAAACACAATGTTTGGTTCAAGACACAAAACAAGAAAATAGTCAAAATTAAAAACCAAAACTACCCATACCCATCGATTTCTTTAGTATAAAAAGAAAAATATGATAACTTCGATGAAGTGAAGAGGAGGTACAAAATGTCATTGAATTACTCAGTTATAGTTACAAGGGTAAACTACATATGCACCCCCTGAACTAAACGTCTTTGTCACATGACCCCCTAAAAGTTTAAAAAAACTTTGTGACACCCCTAGAGTTTCATTTTTGTGCCAGAGGGGCCTATTTAACCCCAAATTGTAACAGAACTGTCTGTTTGGCTTATCACGTGAGGAGCATGTGATATTTAAAAATTTTAATGACCAAAGTACCCTTGTCCAAAACTGATCTGTGTAGTTGCCACTTCGTCTTCTTCGTTGCTCTATCTTCTTCAAAACTGATTTAGGTTAGAAAAGTTGGGGAAAAATTAAATCGTTGAAAGAGTAGGTGTTTTTCGATTGAGCGAAAGCATCTGAAGCGACCGTGTGCTGTTGTCGTCGATCCGAAGTTGGAACCGAAAGCATCTGGTTTGATTTCAAAATTTGAAAGTTTACTTTGTTTATTTCTGGGCTTGATTTGCTATGCACGGGTTTGTTCGGTTCGTTGTCGCAATCGGTCTGGTTTGAGTTCAAATTTTAAAAAACGACATATTTTGTTTTCTGGGTTGTATTCGATATTAACGTTGATGTTGTGTGTTGTTTTTGCAGGGTTGCTTGAAGAACATCGAGGTGGAGGGGAAGAAAGGGAAAATAAGAGGAATTTGTTGTTGACTGTAATAGGAATTTGAATATGGATTTGTGTAATTTGTGAAAATGGAATGAAATTGGAATTTGGTTGAAATTTGTATGAATGAAATTGGAATTTGGTTGGACTTACTGTAATTGGAATTTGATTGGAATGAAATCTGAATGAAATCTGATTGGAATGCAAGTTTGTCTGTCATAATTACTGATACATGAATCCCCAAAAAAATGTACACTAAAATACATGACTCACATAAAGTTTGGAATTGAGACATATGAACACCTGATATGTTTCATAATACGACACATGACCCCCTCATATGATTCCTAGTATGTCACATGACTCAGTTAAGTGTTTGCCGACAACACAGGAACCCCTTTGGTTTGTCATATGTTGACAAATTCCCACCTTATGTATTTTATAGTTTGACACATGACCCCTATTATGTTTCCATCTATGACAGATGAACCCCCTGTAATTTCAAACTTATTCGATATGTATTCCCTGAACTTTTGAAATTATAACACATGCAAACCCTGTATTTTCAAGCATTCATTTGGACAGAATATGTAAATAATTGACAAAGTATGTTAGGCTACATCATGAAAGGCTGAAAAGTAGATGTGATTGCAAATTTAAAGATAAGTTGTCATTCATACATGTCTAAGCCATTAGGCATAAAAGAGATTCTTTTCTCCCTCCTACACAAAAGTCTACATGTCTAAGCCATTAGGCATAAAAGAGATTCTTTTCTCCCTCCTACACAAAAGTCCAAAACATTTACATGTGATTTCACTGTTCTAGGCAATTAAGGACAAAAAAATATTGGGCAACCAACCCACCCACTCATTTATGGCTGAGTTTGGGGTCCACTACTTGGTGGTGGTGGTGGTGGTGGCCTAGTTTGTGGTTGACTTGCAGATACTTTTGGTTCTTCTCCCTTCCTTCCTGCTGTCTTGCTGAACCTAGCTTCTGTGGTGAATCTTGATACTGCAGCAGGCTTCTTTCCCTTCACTGGAAGCTTTTGCAACTCCAACTACCATAACACATCAAGAAAGAAGTTAGTTGAAGAAAATAGATCTCTAAGAAGGACTTTGAAGTTCATATGCTACCAAGGACTTTCAAGTTCAGATGGTACCTCATGATCTCTAAGTTTGTCCAACTCATCTTGAGCTAAACCCACTCCTGTAGACTGCTCAAAAGGTACATCAGTCCATTCCTCATTTGGGGCTTCCTATTTTTTTTTGTCAGAAATTTTGTTACATGTATGATTTACATAACCAAATTTACAAATTATTTAACATGTTTAATGAAGAAATTTGTTACAAAGTGTACCTTGGTGGTTGAAGATGCTGATTTGCCTTCTTTCTTCTGAAACTTTCTAGAGACAACAAGTTTTTGCCTTTTACCTCTATAAATCCCTGTGACCCATCCATCATTAGGAGTCATGTCATGTTGTTTCCCTCCATCATTAGGACCTTTGTCCTGCTCCTTGCCTCCATCATGACCACCACAGTCCTGCTTCTTCCCTCCATCACTAGGAGCTTCATCCTTACCCTTTCTTTTCTTTACAGCAGCAAGCCTCTTCAGTTCAATCTCCTCTGGAGTGCACTGTTTTGGTTTTTCAGCAGTAGATGAAGGTGCGGATGCAGTTGCAGCTTCAGATGCAGTAGTAGAAGTTGTATGTTGTCTCTTCTTTGCTACTCTAGTTTCTCGTGCCTTCGCTTTCCTTCGTTCCATTTTTTGCTTCACCGTATTTCTGGTTGCTTGAACTTTGGCACTGGCATCAGGTTCCGGGTTTGTGCTAGAGGTTCCTTGTTGTCCTTTTCTTTTTGAAACCTTGTCAACCTTTTCCTTGTTGTTGTCCTGACTTGCTGTACCTAAAAAAATATATGACAAATGGCATAAATTCATGAATGCAACTGTCAGTAAGAATATTGTGCTTGGGTGGATGTGACATAATAATATAGTGCAGGTAGTGCATGTGTTAATAAGTAAATAGTGCAGGGGGTGCATGTGTTAATAATTAAATAAAGCAGGGGGTGTATGTGTCACATAATAAATAGTGCAGGGGGTGCATGTTGTACAATTGTTTACCAGTTCTTGCTTGCCTTTCTGTCCTTTCTGCTGGAGTTTCTCCATAATCCTTCGGAGTGCAGGTCCTCGAATTGTGTCCTTTTCTGGAGCATTTACTGCAAGTGATATCAGATTTCTGTTTCGTGACTCTGTGTTGCCTCACTCCTTCGGAGGCTGACTTCCTTCTTGTCACCCTTGGTCTCCCCGGTGGCTTCCTTATAATTGGAGGCAAGGGTTTGATAGAGTCTTCTGGCCAATCACTCTTGTCGGGGATTGGATAAACTCTCCCCGCATAAATAGCCCTGTAAGTGCTGACATGGTAGTATTTATGCACATACAAATGTGGATCTTCCTGCCTCTTTCGTACGATGCAACCAATGGCATGAAGGCAAGGTATGCCACTTAGTTGAAAGTCAAGACATGAGCACTCTTTTTTCGCCAAATCAACAATAAAATTCTTTCCCTTAAATTCTACCTCATACAAACCACCACCACTCTCCCTCACATAAGTGTCCCTACTCTCCCTCCTATTGTAATAGACCATGTCACATATGTCGGGACATACAAGTCTCTTATACCCTAAACCCGTTTTCCTTCTAGTATTGAACAATTGCATCAATTGTTTCCTATAGAACTCACAAAACTCAATGATAGGGAGTTTTCTGCCCTTGTTTATCCAATGGTTAAAACATTCTGACATGTTGTTGGTTTGACAAGTATTTTTTGCCCTAGGACTGAAAAAAGCTTTACACCAACCTTTTGGATTTCGTTCTCGTAACCAATCATGGGCTTCCTTGTCTAGCTGCTCCATGATTTTCATCTCTTTCTCAAATTTCTCTTCACTGGTTGCCCATGCACATGCCCACAATTGACACTTCAAATCTTCACCCTTGAATTTGATATACCAGTTGTCGTAAAGGTGTCGCATACAATATCTATGCTCCACATCAGGGAAGGTGTCGTTGAAAAGTTCAACTAACCCCTGCAACACATTTATAACAGCCCACTAACTAACATTAGAATTTGTTATCAATTTATTATAAATGAAGCAATTAAACTAACCATTAAAACAGTTAATGGATTACCTTTTGCTTGTCAGACATCAAAACCCAACCCCTTTCTTTGTTGTCTCCATAATCTTCAAAGAATTGCTCGAGGAACCATTTCCACGATGCCTTGTTCTCCTGCTCGACGATAGCAATTGCCAGTGGGAACATACCGTCATTGGCATCCCATCCCATAGCTGCAAGCAGGATTCCACCGTAGTATCCCTTCATATGACACCCATCAATACCAATGAAGGGTCTACATCCAGCAAGAAACCCTTGTTTCTGACATGTGAATCTGAGGTATAGTCTATAAAACCTCCGACATACGATAACCTCCATGTCTTGGCCGAATTCGGACTCAAGCAACACTTTTGCAGCACAACCAGGATCTGATTTTCCCAACACACCCATATACTTCATCAAGTCTGCATATTGTGATTCTATGTTTCCTTGCAGCATCTCTCTTGCTTTCTTCAATGTCCTATATGCACTACGTGTTGACAAGTCTAGGTCAAAGTCCTTTTGCACCCATCTACACAAGTCCTCGGCTTTCATGCTTGGGGTATCTCTAATAGCATCCAGGTATCTTGCTGCCAACCAGTCACTTGTTAATTTTTTGTTTGCCTTTGGCTTTTCACATGAGTGCTCTCCTACAAAGGTCTTGATCGCCATAGTGCTTGAATTTTGTTCCCGACTACACCAGATTCTGAAAGTGCAGTTGTCTTCTTTGCATATTACTCCTATTCTTTTGGACTCATTCCTGTTTAAGTAGTAGTCGAACCCCTTCTCTAAGGCATAATGCTTCAACACACCCCTAAACACATTAGCATCTTTGAACCTAGAACCGTTACCGATTTCCACATTCTTTAGGTTCTTGAAGTTATCCCAAACCTTTTGGGTTGTACTCCTCTTAGTCTTGCCTGCAGCATTTTCATCATCCCACAAAGGTGTTTCCCAATCATCCTTCGCCACTTTTGGAACCTCCTCTATATCAGAGTCATCGACCCCCTTCGTATCATCCCATTCGTCCACCTTCTCTTTCCCTTTCCTCGATTTAGTACCACCCAGATTTGCATCAACTGCTTCCTGCCCTGCAAGGTCTATAACATGTCAACATTAGGGGGGTCATGTGTCAGTCATGAAATATTGAATTGGGGGTATGTGTCAACAATGAAATACTATAAGGGGTGCATGAGTTATAAGTTACATACTATTTGGGGTTCATGTGTCAAAAGAAAAACTCTATAGGGGGTGCATGTGTCCTAAGTGAAAAACTACAGTGCAGTGCATGTTTCTAAACTACAAATAATGTAAGGCAGTCTTGTGGAGTCATACCTTGTTCCTTTAATGCATCATCACATTCTCCATCCTTGTCTTTCCCTTTGGTGGTAGTAGCACCACTGACATTTGCGTCAGTTGCTACATTCCCTACAAGTTCCATAAGATGTCAACATTAGGATTTAATTCAAGGGGGTCCTGTGACATGATAAATAATTGAATGCAGTTAAATTACCTTCTACATTTTCCCTTTCGGGTGAATCGTCATCAAGGTTCTCAACAAATTTTTTTTTGAACCAGTGAGGATAATCAGGTGCTGGTTTCACTCTCTCTTCATCAGTTTCTGTTTCTTCATCGCTTTCTTCTTCATATTCAGTTCCTTCATCCTCTTCTTCTGTGTCATTATCATTTTCTTGATCTACTTGTTGCTCATCTTCCATCACATCTTGCTCCTCTTCCCTGTCATCATCATTTTGCTGATCTACTTCTTGCTCATCTTCCATCACATCTTGCTCCTCTTCCCTGTCATCATCATTTTGTTGATCTACCACTTCATGTACTTCTTCAACATCTTCATGTACGTCTTGCTCATCTTCCTTAACCTCTTGTTCGTCTTCCATAACCTCTTCCTCTAAATTTCTGTCATCATCTTTTTGTTGATCTACTTCTTCATCTACTTCTTCAACCTCTTCATGTACTTCCTGCTCATCTTCTTTAACCTCTTGTTTGTCTTCCATAACCTCTTCCTCCTTGCTCATGTCATCATCATTTTGATGATCTACTTCTTCATCTACTTTTTGAACATCTTCATGTACTTCTTGCTCATGTCGTTGTTGTTGCTCATCCACCATCCCTTCTTGCACAACTTTCTCTACCTTTTGCTCATCTACTTTATCGCTTGCCTGGTTATATATATTTTGTTCTTCCTCCCCCATCCCTTGTCCCTCATTTTCAGATACCTGTTTCTCCTCCTCCATAACAACTTGACCCTCCACTTTCTGACTTGTTCCCTCCTCACTGTCACTACCACTAGGCAAGCTACATATATACAGTGGGATTACTTCATCATCATCATAGCATTGAAAAATTTCTTTCAAATTTGTTTCAATTGTCACCTCTTCTATACCATTCATGAAAGAAAAACCGGGAACTAGCCAATATATTCTACTCATAGGGTCCAACCCCAATGAAGTGACAATTTGGAGGAAAGTCCAAAATGTACATTTACGAGGGTGTATGTCATGCACTACTGCCACTTCCCCACCTACATACCCAGCATTCGGTTTTTCCACTACTTTCCCCCCATAGTGAATTTTGAATGTCCTAGGTACAGGTGGAGGTTTAGGGTTCCCATGCATGTCTAATTCCACTTCCATCTACAAAACACCAGAACAGTTGTAAGATCACTACACACAGAACAGTAACATCCTAAACAAAACAAACAAAAAAAAACCCTAAAAATTGTTCCTTTTTCGGGTTCAATGAAATGTCCAAACTAACCTACTCATAAACGATCTCAAATACTCCAAAATCTACCCATAATACACCCCAATCTCCCAAAATCACACTCAACAACAATGAACACCACAAAAAATTCGAAATCCACTTACCTGGTTCGTTTTCACAGATTCCGTCTCATCCACTTCGCTCTCTTCGACTTCACTTCTCGATTTCGCTCCTTCTCTGCTTTGATCCGTCAATTTCACTACCACTTCTCCTCTCGCAAGCAACCCTTGGCTCCTTTGTGTTTCGCTCGGACAGAGAGTAATGACGAGAGAGATGAGAGTAATGAGGAGAGAGATGAGAGTAATGAGACTTATTAACTTCTCATAACCAAATATGAACAGTTTTTTGTCCAAAACCGCCCGAAGGGTATTCTTGACATTTCACATGACCACTAACCACAAACTAACGGATATCGTCAAATCACCCCCTCTGGCAAAAAGTTGAAACTTTAGGGGTGTCACAAAGTTTTTTGAAACTTTTTGGCAGTCATGTGACAAATGCGTTTATTTGAGGGGGTGTATGTGTCATTTACCCAAGAAAAAAGAAAAAGAAAAAGAAAACGACAATTCTGCTTGTCTAACTTGTCACAAATAGAACGAGAAAGCCATTCGGACTGTATAACATAAAAAGCTACTGAAGAGGTGACCGACTTAATCAGAGTAGTACGCCCTGCAATAGATAAATGCTTGGACATCCAACCTTGAAGATGAGAGCAGAATTTATCAACCAAGGGCATAAAATAATTAGTCGACATGAGCCCACAGTGAAGCAGGATCCCCAAATACGTGCCCAAATCATCTGTATATGTAATTCCAAGCTCCCTAGCAATCCGGTTACGACATGCTAAACTCACCAAACTCAAGCAGAAAAACTTGGATTTAACAAAGCTGACTTTTTCTCCAGAGGTATCATAAAACAACCAGAGACAATTAGAAACTCATGCAGGTTGTGTTATAGTTGCTTTGGAAAATAGAAAAAGATCATCCGCAAAAACCAAATGTGTAACACTAGTCCCATTATTCACTAACCGAAACGGCTCCCACATCTGTGAGTCAACCCTATCTCTAATTAACTAACCTAACCTTTTCATACAAAGCAAGAAAAGGTAAGGCGAGAGCGGGTCTCCCTGCTGAAGCCCACAACGAGGAGCAAAGGTCGAAGACGAGACCCCATTCCAAAGAACGAACATGTGAACATCACTGACCAAGAACATAATTAACCGGATCCAAGCATCCGGCACCCTAAGATGAGTTAATTTGTCCTCTAGAAAGTCTCATCTAATCCTGTCATAAGCCTTTTCCAAATCAATTTTAATAGCCATAAACTTTTGTTTCGCCTTCGAGACCTAAATGTTATGAATAAGCTCTTGAGCTAAGATAAAGTTATCCCGAGCAAGACAACCCCGCACAAAAATGGCTTGATTTGGGGCAATAAGCTCATCTAAATAAGGTCGGAGTCTATTCACCAACACTTTGGAAATAATCTTAAACGGCACTGAACATAAACTGATTGGCCGAAACTAATGCAGAGTAGAAGGGGAAGCTACTTTGGGAATAAGAACAATGAAAGTCTTACCTAAGTCTACCGGGAAGACATCATTTAAGAAACTGTCATCAACCAAATCAGTTAGAGAAAGCTTCCACAAATCCCAAAAACGCTGAAAGAAGCTTGCTTGAAAATCGTCCGGACCAGGATCCTTCCATGGCTTCATGTCAAAAAATGCTCACTTTACCTCTTCCATAGAAACCGAATGAGAAAGAGCATTTCCGTCTTTGACAGACAACCTCGGACCTGCCCAAGGACCCAATCTAGTTGCACTCGATCCCGTTGCATGATAGAAGGACAAAAAAAAGGCGACTTCCATGTCCCGAAGCCTATCGTCATCATCAATCCAGATTCCATCATCATTTTTTAGGGTTGTAATATGATTACAACGTATGAAAACAATGGTAGACATGTGCTCCTCATACATAATTGTATCGTGTCTCGACTTTTGATACCATAGAAGCTCCTCCTGCCTAAGGGTCTCCGCGCACTCCATCTGAAGTTGCTTCACTAGCTGAGTCAAAGAATTCGAAGGCCCCCAAATTAATTCATTATGCACACCCTCGATACGTTTCGATAGGAGTTGCTTCCGACGATAAATATTACCAAAAACATTCAAATTCCACTCGGTCAAGGAAGTTCACAAAATTTTAAACTATCAGTGACCGGTCGATTCCACATTGCTTCATAACAGAACGGCCTACCCGATTTTTGAGATTTGTGTTGATCATCCAACTTGAGGAGCACCAGACAACGATCGGAAAATAATCTCGGGAGATGTCAAACGAGGGTATTTGAGTACAACAAACCCCAATAATCATTGGCCAGAGCTTGATCCAGGCGACAAAGGATCCGACTCGTAACCAATTGAGAATTCGTCAAAGTAAAAGACTGACCAGAGAAGCTAAGATCAACAAAATTCCATATATCAATCCAACTACGAAAAAGAGAGCACCGACCAGAATTCACCGGCCTACCACCACGTTTTTCTATACTAGTAAAGACATCGTTGAAATCGCCTACTACCAACTAGGGAACATCAACTAAATTGGCAACATTAGCTAGCACACTCCAGAGATCACGAAGAATTTCCCAACGAGGACTACCATAAACACAAGAACATAGCCAAGATGAACCATTATTTTTTGAGATGGAAAGATGTACGATTTGCGTAGCATACCCAATAAAATGCACTGACAGCATCGACTTAAACTAGAGACACCAAATACCTCCGACTATCAAAACCCAAAGAACAGATAATAGAATCTGCCCGAGACCCACTGACCCGGGTCTCAACAACTATTAACAAATCAATATGATTAAACTTAACTAGTTGTTTGATATGAGAGGCCGTAAGCTTGGCTCCCAACCCCCCCATAATTCCAAAACAATATATCCATAGAAAAAAAAAAGAAGCCATACCAGAGGTGAGGGAGTCCTTTTTCCCTGTTAATTTCTACGACGCCGGATCTGGTAGCTGGTCAGCACCAAGCCCTAAAACCGCCATCTGTTGAGGCGTGTGGCAGTCCCCGATTTTATGTAAATGGGAGCCCAAATCCACATGATTAAGGTCTTGAATCTCCAACCATAAGTGCGTATTGGCATCTCCGGCCTGAAGTGGAGGATGAGAGCGCACGCGAAGTGTGGTAAGCACTGTGGAAGGCCCATATCCAACCTAAAATCAAATTATTTTGGTGGAAGATTTTATGGGGGGGCTCTTCCGGTGCGTGGTCGGTTGAGGGATCGGGGAGTCTAGGGGGAGGGTAAATTCCTAATTTGTCTGTTGGGTTTGGAATCGGCGGAACACATGCTCCTCCATTGTTCTTAAGTTAGAGAGGTGTGAAGTAGAATGAGACTGGAGGGAGCTGTTGATGGGCATACATTAGAGTGGGATTGGTTCAAATGGGTTACTACTCATATCACTCAATTATACCGAAGCAAAGCCCTAGCTATACCTTTGATGGATAATATGGAGACCTCCTAATCTCCTTGTTTGGCAGCGAAAACGCTTGGGTAATGGGGAAATTGAGAGAATGGCGTTTGAAACTTTTAAGGGGCGAAGGGTGGCCCAAGAGAGGGGTAATAAAGTGAAGGATCCCAACGTAGAAGGGGGAAGAGTAAGGAGAGGAAGTGGATGCAATGAGAGGATCATAAAATGGTGT
>JAYMTJ010000155.1:0-15455 GCA_036897525.1 Pelargonium x hortorum | reverse complement strand
TATATATATATATATATACTTTGTAAAAGACTGTAAGCTGAAGAGAGTACAGTACTGTGCACCCAGAAAAAAAAGGAATGTTCTAAAGGCTTGCTTAGTAAATTGTAAGTGTTCGTAGACTCAGTATATCATGAAGTCTTCCGAGAAAAGAATTAAAAACAGGTTATCCAAGTACGGGTCCTAGACATTTCTATTTTCTACCTTGAGGCGAACTAACACAAGATGCACAGTATTCCTATACTACTTCGCTAAGAATATATACCTTAAGAATTGGTAACATAACATCCTCTAATATAAGAAAAAGGATCTCGTCCTTTATAAATTTATGAAAGAGGGACCCGTAGGATTAAGATTTGGGTGTCTATCCTCTGTTCTGGCTTTTAGTAGGGACTGGCCCGCGCTTTGATCACTATGTGCTCTTTCCAAGATCAACAAATGAAGTAAATCTGAATTTTCCTGTTGGCATATAGAAGTTGTCTTTTTTTATTAGATTAGTAGCGGATACTCACACCGGAGTCTATTTATAGTTGAGATCGAGATACTGTCTATTTTCCACGATTAACAGAGATATAAGAATATGAAAAAAAACTCTAAAGAGTAACTTTAACTCCTCCTTTTAACCTTCGAGGAATTAGACTTCGTACTAACTAGGGCCAGCCTTATTTAAAATACAAAAACAGTACTTAGGAGACAGACTTTACCTATCTCTATTATTTATTATTCTATTTAAGTTGGCTTTCTTTATTTCTATTTGACTCTTATAGACTTCTATTTTTATTATCTCTTTACTATCATGCCTTTTGAGAGAGTTTCCTGGATATTTGATTTGTTTTTTCCTTTTCAGTAAGAGGGTTGCCTTTAAACTTTTCATTAAATTACTTAGTTTCATGCAAGTTTGTTAGTTTTTTAGAATGAGAACTTTAGAATTCTAGCACGGGGCTGCCGGAAATCCCCATGTCTTTATACTTTATCTGAATCCTAAAAATTATTGTTAGATTAGAATACCCAAATTTATACGCAGACGTATATAGCTTCGATATGACTATACTCTATTTCTTTTACCGGGCTTCCCTTGTCAAATTCTAAACAAGTGTATACTCAAAACTCTTACCTCGGGACCTCTTATCTATACCCTTTTTTCTTGAGAAAAGATAGATTAATAAGGAATTTCCTAATGAATAGGGTAAGCAGTCTCTAACTAGGAGCTCTCTATAGTCGGCTAAGGGAGTTTAAATAAAGGAAAAGCTCTAAATAATGCTTTAAAACGAACAGAGCACAAACTTAGACTTCCTAACTTGTGTTTTAAGAAAATCCTAGATAATAACTTTAAGAGTGTTTGACCTCAGGAATTTGACTGTGTTTACTACAAACTTGTTATACCGACTGCACATATACTGGATCGAGAAACTTAGTAAAACCTTTCAGAACTAAGCCTTTCATAACTAAGACCGAAGAGGGATTCCTAAGTCAATTTCTGCCAAAGGGGCTCTAGTCAATTAAGTTTTCCTGGCAAGTTTGACTTTACTAACTTGTTTTCTTTTGCTAACATAATCGAGTAAGTTCCCTAGGCTATGGGCTTCTCCTTTAACTTATCACAGGATTCCGAAACACACACCCATGTATCTAAGGGGGTTTTTTAAGGTAATAAACACAGCTTTAGTTCCCTACCATACTTTAAATGGGTTTGTTTTCTGTAGGAATTTTAACTTAACTAGTAGTGTAATTAAGAGGGCTACTACACTTCTCAACTAGAACTCCTGGTTTTTAACATTTTTGTAAAGTAAGAGTGCTTGGTTGTTTAACTTTTCAGGTATCCTATAGCCGATCAATTCAATCGTTCCTCCTGTGTATATTTTGGGTTTTCTTATCTGTTAAAAACAGAGCAAACAGGTTTCTTTATTAGAACTCTTTACGTAACCCAGGTTGGGCTTGAATTTAATCTAGATAAATAGAAAGAAAATATTGCATAGTCTAAAGTAAGAATATTAGTAATGGGGGGCGGCAGTTAATATAATTCTTAACTTATTGTGTCACACGAGTAAACTGTTGCTAA
Organism: Pelargonium x hortorum; assembly: GCA_036897525.1. Lineage (NCBI taxonomy): Eukaryota > Viridiplantae > Streptophyta > Magnoliopsida > Geraniales > Geraniaceae > Pelargonium > Pelargonium x hortorum. The sequence goes on along the minus strand of JAYMTJ010000155.1, from coordinate 13,402 downwards.
AGTTATCAGACAGCCACTGGTTCAATCCGTATCGTTATAGAGTAATTCTTTCAGTTTTTGTATTCTGAGTTAGTATTTGATGCTGAAGTTAATAGCCTGGAATTCTCTTGAAAAAGCCCTTGTTCTTGTCAAAGAATCCCGGTGTGCTTGGTCCCTAATTTAGAGTTCTTATTCCTCGTAAATAAACTTAAGTGCAACAAGACAAAAGTTTTGTCATCAGCAACAAAGCCGCTTCTTGAAATTACTGCTTAATTTTGAGAAAAGTAATAGCTTCACTTGAGACTGATAGCTCCCCTATTTTATGCCTTCCCTTCTTATTGTTATTTGGATAGAAATAGATAAGAGAACCCTTATTAGTATTGAACTCCCCTGTGTGTGGAAATTTCAATGGAATACACACGGCCCTTCTAGAGTCCTTTGATCTACCCGAAATAAAGACTGGTAACCAATCCCCCCTTTGTAGATGGTGTCCTTAGTGAGTCAATTTCTTATCTCCTGCATTTTCCTTACTTTTATATTGAATTCATGCACTATAAAACTTCCTTTAGCATAGATAGATCCTTTGGTTCTCTCTTGCGCTAATTATAAAAACTAAAACTTATTAGGTTTCCTGGATCTTTTAGAAGTCTGACACCAGTATTGATTGACAAGTAAAAGCAATCCAATCCCTTACTGAACTTCCAAATCCTACTCTTCTTATCTCAATGAAGAAATGAAATTGCCTGCCTGCAGAATTTATAGGTATTTTGGGCCTTACCAAGTTCTAGATTCAATTATTAAGGAACTAAGAAACAAAAGAACAAACATATAAGACCTTACTTTCATACCTCTTACTTCGTACCATACCTTTCCTCAGAGCTGGAATACCCTTCAATTCTTTGTAGCTCCCCAAACTGAAGAAAAAAGAATGACTAGTCCTAAAATACCTTCCATCAGAATACAACCAAGAAGAGTCCCCTCAACGCTCTTAATTCATTAGCTACCGATATACTATCTACTCGAAGCCCGTTTTGCAGGATTCCTTAATGTGTAAGGTTAGGAACAGGCTAGAGTGAGCATAGCATACTATAGCTTTATAGAGTTTTCCCTTTTATTACTATAACTACAATAGAAGAGTTTCTAATAATAAAGGATATAATGGTTATAATACTTTTGTTGGAAATTACACCCATGGCTCTATACCGGGCCTTCTTTTATGCTTTTATCAATTTTTTTAGTAAAGTGCTTTTGGAACGATACGAAGAAAAACTAAATAGGTATAGGTTAATACAAATAGGTACCGCGGCTATTAAGCAAAGTAATTTGAATCAGGTCTTAATTCGAAGAACAAACATATAAGAGCAGTTAGATGGCTAAGACTATGAAATTTAGGTCTCTCAACCCCAACGACTAGGGGTCGCATAGCTAACAAGAAATAACTTACACCTAGCCAACTAAAGGTGAGAACTTCTTAATGAGATCAGCCTTTTGTAATAAGTTGCAGCACCCAGGGTATCCCAATAATTACTTTATCTTGTTAAGAAATAAATAGAATAGTGGTAACTTTGGTCAACCTTTTGATTGAAACCAGGGACCGCGCTGCTCCGATTCGATGATGTAAAATAGGCACTTATAATAGAATAAGCTAGTTGATTAACCCAAACTCATGTTCTAACTTCCCAATAGAGATAGAGTTCACTTTATCTAAGCGATTATTATTATTAATATTTACAAAAGTTCTAAGTTTTTTCTGTTAATTAGACCCTCTTTCACTTTCAAAAACGGAAATACTAAACAAATAAGTGTATCTGCCAAATGTAGAATCTCCTAAACGGGAGTTGTGCTGTATTTTAAGCATGAATTACACCCCTTATACTTAGTTATCCGTAAACAAGTATAGAAATTTTAAGATGAGAGTCCTTTATGAGTTTTTAGTATTCCATTCCTTTAATCCTTAGAAACTTCGTAGATCGGCCCCGAATAAGCGCAGTAACTAAAGTTCAGTTTTCCCTCTTTAATTAGTCATTAGTCTTTGCTTTTTTTATCTTTTAGGGTTCCCTTTTTATAGATTTCCTCAAATTGACAGACAAGTAAGCTCCATTCAATTGACTTTGACCAGAAATTTTATACACTACATTTTCTTTTCTATACGAGCGCTTTAATGAAAGGACCCCGTTAAAGAGTAGGATTATACTAAAAACTTAATGACAGGAATACCATATTGAACTGCTCTAAAAAAACGGAGTTTCTTAACCCTCTTTTCCATAGCTACAAAGCCAGAGCTGTCCTTATGCAGTAAACTCTAAACAAAGAGTGAGGTTTTGGTCTATAGCCATGAATCTAAGAAGACTTCTCAAAGGCGCGCCCAACTCTGAGTAACATTTTGGAGGTAATATTTTAACTCATTTTCGTATAGTAGGTTAATTGTTCTTAAGCTTAGATTCCGAACTCCGGTATTAAGGTAGGATCCCAATTAGCAAATTTAGGAAGTCCAGCACAAACTTCTAGAACAAAAACCCAAGAAGAAAAAAAAGCCCTAGGAATGTTTTACAGCTCCATTTTCGGATAAAAGGAAAACTCGGAACAGATAGCACAAGAGCCGCCTTTTAAAGCTCTTCCTGGAATTAGTTATTGCTAGATTTTATGTATATGTAAGAGAAGTTTAAGGGCTATTTCCCTAATTTGTTTACTTTTTATTTTATGGGTATAAGGAGAGAACAGGACTTCACCTACATTTTGCTTTACCTCTCTTTCTTATTACTCTAGAACCCGCTCTAAATTCAACTGCAATCCTGAAACCCCTAGCTTGGATTATCCCTCAAAATGACTTGCAAGGCTCGGTTACACTAACTATAAAGAAGTCGAGAAACTAGGACCCCCTGAAAGGAAAGAGTGTATTAGATATACTTGTTCTAGTAGTCTCTTATGGGTGTAGCTTTCCAGTTCTAATCTCTTTTCTATTTACTTTATTATAGCTATACGTGACATTTCTTGAGTGTTTATTCTTAGACTATAATAGAGTTTTTGCTTCTTGGCGCCTTGTTAGGAGTAGTATCTCGATATTATCCCGTATAAAAACAGAGCCTTTGTACATTTTTTGGAAAGGACTTAAACCCTGTCGTGTTCCGTGGCAAAAGTCAAATTTGGTAGTTAAAGGAACACTTTGTTGAGAGGTATCTACTATTAGTAGAGCTGCACTCCGCTTTGATTACAGTATAATTACCGGTTATTCAACGACCCCTAATTTCAATTTGAATTTATAAAACTTACACGACCACCTTACTAAGGGATAATTGAATCCCCTTAGAAAATGAAAGTATCCCGAAAAACTCTACATAATTAGAGTCTTTTCTGTTAAATAGAAATCGCCCTGTCAAGTTACCCCGCCTTTTCTCTTGCTTGCCTTTTTGCCGACTAAGACTTGAGAATCCCTGTATTCCTTTTAGTTATTGTCTTACTTTAGGAGTTAAAGCTAGGATAGTGACTCTTCTAGTATAGTAATTAGAGTAAATAGTCTATTGGAGTTCTAGTAGTAGTTCTATTCTTATTAAGGTATAGTTTAGTTGTATTAGTCTTAAGGTAGTTTACTCTCTCCTTGAGAAGTGTAAAGGAAAGTCTCTTAGTATTGTACCCATACATTAGGACTGCCCGTTTCATATGCCCTTTTTTGTTTATGCCTACTTTGTACTGCGCTAAAAAGTTAAGACCTGCCTTATGCATGATTTTTCTACATTTTGACAATGTTATAGACTTAAGGATTTCTAAGTGATTGTAGATTGATCCCTTAAGACTCCAATAAAACACAAGCTTCATTTCATAAAGAATCCAGGATCTAAATCTTTATACTTTATAGGTAATCCCTCTTGTAAAAGGTATCTCAACGGAATTCCTAAGGGCAAAGACTTTTTCTTAAAAAGCAACGCTCTTCCCTACGGGTAACCTGTTACTTTTCCTTGCTCATAGTTAAGCAAAACGGCATTTCTCAAGCTAATTTTTCCTAAATGTACTTGTCCCTGCCTGTTTGATAGAACTGTCCAAACAGACGACCTACGAAAAAATCTTACAAACAGTCCTTATTTCGAGCTTACTGCAGCAAAGATCCGTATGAATAAAATAGCTAAAGCAACTGGAAGGCGGTCGGTTACTACTAATAGTAAATGAAGTCTTACCTCTTTGTGAACTAAAAAAGACAGAGAGATTCTCTTTTGCCCCAATTGCTTATGGGATACCCGAAATTTTGTATTCTAAGTGCAGCATCAAGAATCCCTTAAACTTATTCTCAACTACTCGATTTCTAGGAGCTAGGACTTCCTTAATGGGTCTAAACCAGACTTTCCACGCCTATCTAACGGAGATCCTACTTGTTCTAGTAGCTGGAAAAAAGACCTTTCTTCTTAGTTTATTAACAAAAAATCCACACTACTTACAACTACAGTACAAAAGAGTTTTTATTGCTTTTCCAAGGGGCACAAATTTAAGGGCAGTTTGGAGCACTCCTAATTATTTGAAACCGAACCCCGTATAGATATAGAGCCTCTTATCTACACCCCCTAGAGTCGGATCTACCTTCCCTAGTCGAGAAACTTATAGACTATCTACTTAGTTTAAGGTTAAGTTCCTAGTATAACCACTCTAAAGACTCACCTTCTTTTGTGGAAAGACTGGAGTTATCCCTTACTAGACAATATCTTAATTTCTTAAAACCAACTAATGAAATAAAATAATGAAAAACGGCTTCGGTACCCCCTTCTAAGCAGTAGCTCATAGGAAAACCCATATCTAAGAGTAATTTACAATTTGTTTTTTCAATTTTGAAGATCTGTGTTATTGCACTTTTGTACCTGTATAGGATATGGTTACATTAAGACTATAAGTCCAAATAGGAACTAGGTGGTGCGAAGAGACCCCTTGCTATAAAAATTGGCAGTAAGGGAATATCTTATTTATTACTAGAATCCTTTTTTTTTTTAACTCTTCTAACCTCTCAGTAATGAGTAAACTTCAGGATCTATCGATTCTTTAACCGGTTTGTAATACCCTATTCTCTTGATCAAGATTTATTTGATGAAACCCTCAAAAAGGAAAACCAAAGATTTCTAATATAGAAAATTTAGTAGAGTATTATATACAACGTAATGGAAATTGAAAAGGGCACTATCGGATTATTTCGTGAAAAAGTTCCTTCAAACTAGACTTTATATAAGGTACACGAAGCATATGAGTTTTAGGAAATTAGACTTCATTATTTTAAGAGCATACACTCTACCTACAGAAGAATTAGTAAGATAATTTTTCTTTCTGCCTAAGCCTAAGTCATTTTTTTTTGATTAACCACCCAAGTAGTACAATTCGTCTTTGCCCAATAGGTTTTATTTAATCTAATACATTATACTTAAACAAGGACTAAAGTTTAATTCTTAACTTCGGCGAACTCGATACAAAGTTATAAGGTGTTGCCTTTTTAATTAAGGGTTCCTTTGTCTATACTAGCACTAAAAAGTAAAGACTGGTTTCTTCTCTTCCGGATCCAGCTAAATCTGAAGTGACAAGTAAAAGTGAAAGACCGGGGTCTTTTTCTATTACTTATCGCAGGGACAGGAAAGTAACTCTTTTCAGTGTATTGCTGGTTGTTCTGAATTCACTGTCTTTAGAGTATGAAAGTTCCTTCTTAATTTCTTTACTTGAGTGGTTTCTACAGGCATAGGAGCAGCACTACCAAGTAAACCCTAGCTTATAGACTAGAAAGAGTACCTTTATTAACAAGAGAGAGCTATTGGTTAAAGAACTTCTGTACTTACTACAGATTAGAAGAATTGACTTGCCTACAGTCTTTCTATTACTAAGATTACTAAGATATAACCCTAGGAGACTGCCTAGGAAGCAGCCCTACTTCAATTAGCTTTATTAGACTTTTTTTTACTTTATTCCGAATCCATTTCCTTTACACTTGCTATCTATTAGAATAGAAATCACTTTCCTTTAAATTAAATACTTTCGACTAAAAAACTATTCTTAAGAAATAGCCTTACACTCTCCTGAAAAACGTCTCCCGCGCCGTCTTGCTACTTTTGTTACTTAATAAAATAACTGTCATTTAGAACTAGAACCAAACCTGTCTTTTCTTAAGTATAAGGAATTCTATAATCACCTTTTTTCTAAAACTAGCTTGCTTGTCAAATTCTTAGTGATTTCAGGGTGAAGTGCTTCCCTTTTTACTTATTATTACTTACCTGCCCTAAATACTAACTAAAGAAATCCAGTTTAGAGGATTTCCCTATTTATTTAGATTTCATTTTTATCTTTTCATTAAGTATTGTATTGGTCTTGATAAGGAAGTAAGACAGCAAAAAACAAACAGCATACCCAATTTTCCTATACCAAACCCTGCTTACTTCTTCGTATCCCCTTAGATCTTAATACGTGAAATCCTCAAACAAAAGGAACCACTAAGAATATATATATATTCTTACTTGAGCTAGCTCCCTACTACACTGGAAATGCCCAAATGTACTCCCTTTCTTTTTTTTACACCGATTTTTCCAAGCCCTAGAACTTCATATTTAAGTTGTTTTGAAAGCCAAGACTTTACAGCAAGTAAAATAGATTTGAAAGTGCTATCCTATAATACAATATATTTGAAAAAGTCTGCACAAATTGAAATGTTAAATTTTCCTAATAAGGCTTCTGTTTACTAAAGCAATATTTTATTCCCTAAGCATTTTGAACCCTATAAAATAAAAGAATACAGTAACAGAGTATATAATACACCAGCTACACGAGTTCCAGTCGCGCAACACTAAATTAAATAAATAAGGCTGAGAAAGATATATCTCCTTAGTAAGAAATTTCCTTTTGACTTGGCTTGCTCTCTCCCCGACGGACTACTCCAAAAGACATTTATTAGATATCTTTCTACTGCCTTGCTTGCAAAAACCCTAGGCTACCCTTATCCCTATTACTGGAATTTTGAGAACCTCTCAAGCAACCAGACCTTATCTTAATTTTAGGTGCTATACTCCTTATCGTAGCTCTAGAACCTTAGGAGTCTTAAGAGCTGTACCCGTTCCTTTAAGGCCAGGCTCCTCGTCTTAGGATGGTTATAGGCCTTGCACCTTTTAGGAGAGTCAGTCATATATTTATATATATAGAAATTGTAGTTTAAGGTTTGTTTCTTCCTCTTATCGAAAAAGAAGGAAGTAAGAGTCTATAGAAAATTTTGACAAAAGGTTCTTAGTCTTTCAAGGCAAGGTATCATTAACTGCTGTAAGTTAGAGCCTCCGGTTTAGGACCCGCTCGTTATAACCATTCAGAATAGGAAATCCCATGAATCGGTACCTTTTATTATAGTTAGGAACTCCGTACCATTATCCTTGACTTTTCTCTAGCCCGTGCTACGAAAATATTAGACATTCTACAGAAAGTACTCTCAAGTTTGGTCTGGAAGGGAAGTTATTTACAAGATTCTTACTCGGTGTGGAGTAACTTATAAATGATTTAAGAAGAAAGGTCCGCGGCCTTTGACTTTTAATATCCTTTCCTCAATTCTTAGGAATTAGAATCGCTTAAATAGAAGAAATTCTATTCTATAGAATAGAGAACGTATAGATAGGCTCAGAAAGCTACGTGGTTAGAACATGGGTCAGTTTTCTCAGCATACGTGGGTTCGAAGCCCTTTTCTCCAGTAAAAAGTAGAATAGAGAACATACTTCTAAGCAATGCGACATAAGAATATTCAGAAGATGCCTCAACTCGAGACTTTCACATACTTTACACAAATGATTTGGTTCCTTATCTTTTTGGTGTTTTTCTTAATGGCAGTGAAAAGGAGTCTTCTGAAAAGAGAAGGATTCCCACGAAAAAAGATAGTTAGTAAAACTATTATGCATTTAGGTGCGAAATGCGTGCCTTTAGTGACCTTTTTACTAGTCGCTTCGTTTATACGTTCAAATGGAATGCTTCCTTTTTCTAGTCTAAAGTTTCTCATTATGTTAGTAGCAATCTTTATCTTCTTGACTTTTTTATATCGGGTCATGCTTCTAAAAAGAAGGCATACCTTTGCTCTTATTTATTGTCTTCTTCCTCTTAAACTTGATTATAGGACTTCTTTTTTATTTGATACGTTTTAATCTTTTTTTCTTATTTGGGCACGATTGGAATCATTTCATCTCTTATTTTATACGCTTCTTCTTCTGACTCGGGTAATTGGCGAGATTATCTACGCACACCAAGTCCTGAAGTAGATGCGTATCGGCCTATTCTTGATCCTGAAGGGGCTCGGTTAGATCGTGTAGATGTCGAAAAAGCGAACACATCGCAGCGACTCTACGACATCTTTTACCAAAAAGCTCGTGCCATCCTAATAGAGGAGAGTCTCCCTATTGTGGATGAAAAAGACATAAAGCGGGCAGTAGATCACGTTCTAAGTGACTTGGACACGAATCAGCAATTAAAAAACGCTGTTAGATCCTTGCGGTATGACGGGTCTGCAATTCGAACAGAATTCATCGAAGAATTTCGAAAGCTTTCTGAAGATGAGACTTTGGTCTTTGACCATTTCGATTCTGAGGAAGAATAGGGGCGAGAGAGTATTGTCAATTAGGTTTTGAATGCGGCACTCTTGACTTTCTTCGGGATTGGTCTATTATTTCTTTGATGAAGCTAGTATTGCCAGATTGGAATATGCTCATCTCTTATTCTAAACGGAGGGCCCACGTGAAACAGATTGGGCTCACCAGAATCCTTTTTTGCTGGAGTGAAGCTTCAGGATAGTACGGGGGCTGTAAGGAACTCAGCACCGAAAGGAACTGGTCTAACAAAAGGGCCCGAGAACTACATATGGTCTGATACTTACTTCTTTGAAAAGAGGGAGAGAAGTTATGTAGGCTGTAGCCATTCCATCAATGTAGTGGTTGCTCGACCAAAGCCGGTCAAAGAATCTATTAGTAGTATGCCAGAAGATTGGATTGCTTGACGAGGGAAATGCCTCATTCTGTTCTTTCTACGAGATCCGTTTCTTACAGTTTCTATTAAGATAGCCTGGCATAACTTTTTGCACTAAAGCACCCGGATATAAGTTTTGGAATAGCATCCTTTCATTATGAATAACTTACTTCTACTCGATCACAAGTGGGTTCAAAGGCGCGTAGTCCTTTTCCTTTTTTATTATTTCTCGATTCTGGCGTGGAATTGGATACCTTAGCTTGTTGACATATGAAAAGGAGACTCTAATTAGTGCTTTAGTTAAAAAGAAAAAGGGGGGTTAAGAGAATAAGTTTTATTAAGTATAAAGTGTTGCTATTGGACTCTTTCTAAAGACTAATATCAATAATCAGGAAAGTAAGGATAACCGGCTAGATCATTTTAACCTTAGGCAAGAGAGTAATCTAAGTTATACCTCTAAAACTGACAAAGATTCCCCATAACAGATAAGAATAACAGATAAGAGGGGGAAATTGAGGGGAACTTTGACCCAAGGATTTCCTACTAGTTTAAAGTATAAGACTCCGTGTTATGAAATGGTAATATATGTGGGCTACGCGAAAGACCTGTAATCCTAAGAGAACTTATATTTAGGAGCATCGGATTAACCTTTTTATATAAGGAATCCCAAGATTCAATTAGTATTATGTTATTTCTATTTTGTTGAAGTTATCTCTTGGAGTTTGCACTCTTAAATATAAGTAAGGCTTCGTTTTAACAGTACAAAGAACTCTGTAAATAGAAAGCCAGTATCAGGTAAATAAAAAAATGGATGTATACAAGAAAGGGTTTTTCAATCTCCTTAAGTAGGTATGGTATCAGATAATTGCAATTTCGGAAAGAACTAACACAGCTCTTCTTGATTGACATATATCTAGATAAACACGAAAAGGACTACCTTAACTTAAATTACAAAAATGTTCCAACTTTTTCAAATCTACTACAATCAGATTAAGTCAGATGGTTTATGCTTCTCATTTATTTTAGAAATTTATAAACGGAATCTACAACTAACTTAGAAATCACTTTAATTTAGAACGACTGCTGGCGGTTCAAAACCGGATTTACTTGCAATTGCAATAAACAATTGCTTCGTAGATGTAGATAAAGAAATCTTCTAGCTATGATTACCTCAAGTAGAGCTTAGTGTAGAATGAGAGATAGGTTTGCAAGTCGTGGAGCCGCCTTTTTGGCTATTGTCCAAGTTTTGTCATTTTGAGGTATAGAGTTTTCAAAAAAAGCTGCTTATGATCCGAGTAATTAAATATACCTATGCTAATTGACTCTTACTCACCAAAATAGAAAGTAATACCAACTTACCCATCCATTCTGGTCTAGTTTTTGCACTGTGATATGGCAAATACTTAAGTGAATATTCTCTTATTCCTTATGTATCATTATAACATAAGACTTGGGACTCGGCTATTTGTAGAGTTTTCTCGCATGTTGGAAAACCCAGTATAGATATGAAACCCACCTTAATTGGCCGGACCTCGCTTCCTAAAAGTCCCAGGCAGAGCAAATAAAATAAGGTTATAAGAGTGACTCTTGTGAGATAAATTAGAGCGGACTACTTTACTTACCTCTAGCTTAATAGAGTTTTCTTTAAGGGCTAACCCTTTCTTAACTAGAGTAAGGGTTCCTCTTCCGGTATAAGATTTCAGGGGCCCTTAATATGGTTGAAGAGTTGTCAAATGCATGGTGTGGGAGGTTCTAGTAATTTAGACTATCCTTAAAGTAAAAGTGCTAAAATGAAAGGAATTTTATCTATTGATTTTATAAGAGACCCAGAAAAAGCTCTCGATGTAAGAAATTGAAAACCCTGACTCCTATCGACTTCGTATCTCTTATTTTGAGCCTTATGGGAACCCTCAGGGTTCTCAGAAAAGGAACCCAGGTTATGTTATTAAAGGGAATACTTTAGAGATTACTCTATATATAAGATCCTACTTTGAACTTTCAATTTCCATACCTCTTTTTTTTGCTATTAGAACGAAAATAAAGAGAAATGTAACTGTAGGCTAGTTGACTGCTTGGCTTGCCCAATATCGTGTAAGCTATACAACCTCTATCTTTTTACTGGATTACCCTAGATTTGCTACTCTTACGAGCCCAGAACGTCTGCCGTCATATTGTATAGTCTTTTTTTAATGAGATGAAAGCTAGCTTTTGAAGTAATCCAAATTGCTGGCATTTTGTATCACTTAGATACAAATCCAACATTGATCGCCCTTTAGTCAATAGCCTGCTCATCGTGAATAGTCTAGTTCTAGTCACTCGAATCTAGTAAGTAGTGTTTCTGTTGGTTGGAGTATAGCTACGTGGTTAAAGCACTGGTGAGTTTGATCGTCATGCAAGGGTTCGAATCGATTCATTGCTGGTAATCTGGTTTCATTCTTTGCTCGGTCTTGTCTTTCAGGAAATGGGATTTATTGCAGTGGAATTTGTCTTTTTTTGTATCCTGTATTATGTATTAGTACCCTAAGATTTTCCGTTTTACTAAAACTACCTGTATAAAAGAAAAGGCTTTGTTTTTTTAGATAAAAGGCGCGAGCACTCGTAAGATTCTAATTTTAAATGTATCCGCTATGTTCAGTAAAAAGGAGTTGGATTATAGCATTTTCTTCTCTTTTGAAGACTTCTATTATTTATTCGATTTTGGAATAGAAATGATCTTTCTCTCGCACGGGTATTCATTTCATTCCTTCCTACTAAAAGTAAAAAAAGGAAACCGAGTCCTGTAAATATAAGAATTCTCGGCTGCTATACCTCACTCAACTTTCATTTTTATTTCAGTTGGCTTAAACTTTAGGAGACAAAAGTCTTGCCAGACTCATTAGAAATCGAAAGTAAACCTCCTTTCCTTATCGAGCTATGTTCTCAACACACTTAATATTCTGGCAGGAATTTTGTGAGTTAACTACCTGAAAGTTTCAATTACGAGGAACCGATAACAAAGTAGATAAAATCTATGTGCAACAGGCTCGGGTTAGCTGAAAAAAAGGAGACCAAACCTCGAAATATAAGAAAAAACTCGTCTAGGAATTCTTGTTATATTGGATAATAGGGGACTTCTGCTTCTTAGTAAGCAAACCCCAAATATATCATTTTAGTTACTCTGAAGTATCGCTTAACTTAACAAAGGAATCCCCTACATGCACAGTTTTTTCAAGTCAGTAATACAAAAAAATCCAAAACCTTTTGAATTCCTCTACACTTATTCTTAGATGTCACTAGAAATCTCGGGGTTTCTGATTCTCTAATTACGTATTTATTGTTGAGGCTTTATAGGGGTCTTATTTATAGCTTTTTTCTATGTATTCAAAATAAGGGAGAAGCCTGAATTTTACTAGGCCACGTGCCCTAGCTTAATGCCATTTGGAACCTATTTATTAAGAAAATCTACAGGCTAAACTTGAGCGGCTTCCTACTTTTCTCTTAAAAAAAGATGTGTAAATAACAAATATATAAATATTTGCGATTGTAATGACTACTAACCCAGGTAGATTGAGCACCCGGAATCTATACTAAACTAATTGAAAACTTGTGAAACAAATTTCCTCTGATAATGAAACTTAGTAATCCCTAAATGCCGGACTAATCTACTACTCGTACTAATCTAATTCCTTATTGGACGAACAGAGCTACAACACAAAAACCCTGTCATCATATTCACAAACCGCAAAGCTCAAGGGAACTTATTGAAAGTTTTACTAGTATTTTAATTAGTATAAAGATATAAAGGGGACGCCTTTTATTATATACGTTATATACGGGAACTCAGTAGTTATAATATGCTTTTTTTTGTTACTAGATCAAGTAGCAAATCTTGGATATTAGGCAGCAAGTTCTGCTAAGTTTAAAAGAATTCTCGGTTTTCTTTTTATCTAATCAGATTCGAACTAAAATCCCGTTTAGCATGATACAGCAGAAATTCTATTTATTGCTATAGATGGGTCTTCTCCACAAAACACTCAGCGAGGTAAGGCTGTCTTTTTTTTTAACAGGGTCTATTAAAAAGTCATTTCTTTAGGGAACTGAAAAATAGAAAAAAATATTAAGAGTCTGTAATCTGTAAGTAGAATTAATTCACAAGTCTAAGAGATTCATTTCGGGGTGAAAAATCTTTAGTACAAATCGGGAGTTTCGTATAAAATTTCTAATAAATAAGTAAAGGATTTCTTAACAGAACACTTCTTTTCTGGGTTTGTCTCTAATGAGTCAAAGATACTTGAGTTTTTTAATTTACTCTATTATAGGATATTTAGGAGGATTCTATGAAAGTGTAGTTTAAGCTAAACTAGGTATAGAATATGGAGCTATAAGCGGCAGTAGGGGCTTGTTTGATATAATGGTGATTATAAAGGTGGTTCAAAAATAAATACTAGGAAAAGACTTTTAGTAATTATTAAACTTTTAATGTGCTGTACTTCATTATAGCTTA
>JAYMTJ010000154.1:0-15511 GCA_036897525.1 Pelargonium x hortorum | reverse complement strand
AGTATTTGTTTTAGTTTTGACTATGATTAAAAAAACTTTTTTAGTTTGTTTAGTTCATTGAAAAGTTATTAGCAATATAAATTTTTTGATAGAATAACTTGTTCTTGAATTTTTTAATATTAAGAATACTTGGTTATTATAGTAATGCTAATTTTTATAGATTTGACAATTGGATTTGGATGCATAAATGGGATTTTTAAATGAAAAGTGTAAGAGATATGCATTGTTTTTTTTTTTTAGAGATATACATTGTCAATACACTCAAATTGGTATTTTTATATTCACTTATGAAGTTTTATTTTCCTAATCGATTTCATCACGCGTGCATAAATTTAAACCTCAAATTAGGCTTATGTATGCCTCCAAATTTGATTACTCTTTTTAACTCACTCAACTCATATTTTGCGAATAACTATTTTAGTAGAAAATTAAGACAATAGTAATAAGTAAATACTTAGCGACATGAACATAACACAAAATTATGTAAGTTTGATTTCATTATAATCGAGTTCATGTTGATCAACTCAACTCGTTTAATAATCGCGTCACAAGCAGTCTTTCTATTGGGTGGTGTTGTGTGTGCCCTGTTAGTGAAAAGGATTATAATTTGGCCATTTTGGCCTTTTATGCTTTGACCGACTTTTGGGAGAGCATGTTCCTCTTAAACTTTTATACCAGCAATATGCTTGGATTAATAAATTCTTGTTGCTCAAAAAAATAATTTTAATCGCGTCAAGCTCATAAACAGATTGCGTTATTCAACCAGTGTATTAAACATGCCGGATTCAAATTCATCTGCTCAACATATTACTTAACTTTCAGCACGATACAGACACAACGTGAACATGAATAACCAAGGGCCCAAATCCAAATTTGGGCTTTAGACCCACTGATATATTTATATGGGCCCGGCCCACCAGGTTCAGATTCTCCTGGTGGGCTTTATATGGGCTTTAGATCCAAAAGCTGCCTTAGACCAGAGTCTTCTATCAGAGGAAAATTCATATTCGTATTCAAAAATCTTATGCCTTTTTTTTTTTTGAAAAGCAAAAATCTTATTCCTTTGTTCCTCACTTCGTCTCTATAACCACCGCCGTACAGTTTCCGGCGAGCCGACCGTCCAATATCACATCTCCTGCGAACACACTTCAGGTAACTAATCGCTCTCACCGATCAATTTCAGTTCTTTTTTGTTCTTAAGTTTCTATTTCTCATAGTCCCAAAATCTCCCAATCCCATGCCCTAATTTTATTTCCAAATTTCGATAAGTTTGGTACAGAACTCAGTGGAGAGACAATGGGGACCGATAGCAATCTCAAGAGTTGGGTGTCTGATAAACTAATAGAAATGTTGAGTTACTCGCAGCCCGCTGTGATTCAGTTAGTGATTGGATTAGGTTAGTTTGGTTCTTACGTTTTCGATATTACTCTTTGTGTTGCGGCATTGTAATTTGTGTGGACTGAGGATTGTGTTGCTGTGTTTTTGCAGCTAGGAAAGCTTCGTCACCTGGAGAACTAGTTGGCAAGCTGATCGAAAATGGTTTGCCTTCGAGCCAGACTCATGCTTTTGCTGAAGACCTATTCGCCCGAGTTCCTCGTAAAGCAGCGGGTGTGAACGTGTGTACTTTCGAGTTTTGTGAGATTTATAGACTTGATGATGTGCTATTCAATTATTGATCTTTATAGTAATTGTGCTTGCATCAGCTATACAAGCAACACGAAAAGGAAGCTGCTTTGTTTGCTAAGAAACAGAAAATGTATGCCCTTTTGGATGCTGATGACGAGGACGAGGTTGATGCTGGTATTGCTAGCAATAAATCATCTGTAGTGGATCCTCCAGAGTCTAGTCGTAGTGGGAGTAAGAAGAAGAGATTCAGAAAGAAGCACGAGAGTCAAGATGACGAAGATGAAGAGGCATAGTGTTTATATTCTTACTGATAGAATTTGGTTTTTGTTTGTTATGGTAAGCTTGCCCATCAATGCTTGTTCTAATATTGTGCTACTTTTTGTTTGACTGAATGCAACCCTACAGGAGGTTGTGCAAATGGAAGATAGAAGACGGGTTAAGAGACGAAGTTCTCAAGATGAAGATGATGGGGCAGAGGTATTATATTGTTTTTGAAATTCAAAATCTAGTTGCATAAGTTCAGCATGTTTGCCCTCGTGGTGTTTTCAGTACAATGAGAACGAGAGAGCGCTTAGTCTGTTGTTCACTATTCAATCACGAATTTGCATATGACATGATGGACTTATTCATAAGTTATTTTGTTAAGCTATTAGTGATAGATGATATCATTATACTCCCTCTGTGCTGAAGACTACTGAAATATAAAATTCTACCTAGTTTTGTATGAATATTTTGATCACCTGAATAGTATTATCAATTATTCAATCGGGCACCTTTCTGAAATACAAACATTTTGGTATTACGGAAAGACTTCATGTATCTGCTGGTCTGTGATTTGACTTTAAGCTGTTTTACTTTTTCTGAATGTGAAAAATGTCTTTCTTCTCTTTTCATGTGCAGTCTGAGGAGGAAAGATTGCGTGATCAAAGAGAGAGGGAGCAGTTAGAGAAGAATTTAAAAGAGCGGGATGCGGCATCGACAAGGAAGGTACATGCTATCATGTAATTAGTATTTAGCTATGTAGCCCCAATTTCGACACGATTCGCGACGCGATTCGAACACGTGATTCGTCATTTAAAAAAAAATCCTGACACGGCACGGCATCCGACACGTGAATTTTTTTTATTAAAAATATATATTATACATGTATTTTATCAAGGAATACTAAGGACATATAGTAAATTATTCATTTGGGCAAATAAAGGACAACATAGTAATTTACTCGGATCTGGCAAACAAAGTAACAAACCGAAAGATGGGTTAATGACGGTAAAGCCCCCGTCAATGGTAAGATTATGATCACAAACATACATGGACTCATCACTGCCCAAATAAAGTGCACCATCCGCCACATCCTCTTCCTGAAGAGACCACCCTCTCTGAGGATAGAATAAACTTCGTCACTCCCATACTCTTGCCTCTTGAAAAACTCCTTCGCAAGTTCATTGGCCACAAAATAACACGACAGCCCGTTGACAGACAGACGAAGAAGAAGAACAAACCTGTCTTGCCGGAAGAAATCTCTCAAAATTGCCAATTTTAGGCTGGAAGATAGAGTCCTCTTTTTTGTCTGGTCCCCAAATCGTAAGTTAGGGTTTTTTTCTTTTCCTTTTTCATCTTTTCATAATTATTTTTTAATTTCAAAAATAATATTTTATTCAAAATGGGGGACGCGATTTGCGTGTCGCCGCCGTGTCGGAATTTTTTTATATTTATTTTAATTACTTAATTGCCGATTCGCGTGTTGGACACGTGTCGGAGGCGAATCGGAGACGAATCATGTCCGATTCGTGTGTCCGACACCGAAACGGCACTTGGGTGAAGTGTCAGTGCATCATAGGTATTCAGTATCTTTGGTTTCATTTCGTTAGTATAGATCTACTATTACTTTTATTCCTCCAAGGGTTAGGTTTTGTTGGCTAAGAAAGTGTGGTCTTGGGAAATTTTTCATACTCATGATATCATTTCTTTACATAACCAAATGCTTGGTACTGGTAGTTTCATAAACTGATCTTACCCTCTTAGTCTTGGAAATGTATACATGTGTGTGCGCGTGTGAGTGGATGCGGGAATGAGTTGGACTAACCATCACAAACAGATGAACCTAGCTTGTTTAAGAGTTGAAAACATAGCAAAATGTTTGTAGCCATCATCCATGCACAGAAGCAAATCAGTCACTTTGGCAATCTTGAACACCTCTGCTAGAGAGAAAACTAGAGTCCAAAGATCCCCTGATACCAGGCTGTGAAAAAGATGTACTGTCACCTTACTGTTCCTATACACTTATCATTAATTCACTTTGCCATACTTCTTAACTATGCTCCCTGAATCTCTGGTAAGAAACTTCCCAGTAATGGCTTTGCGAACAGAAAATTGACTATACCTAAGCCTAGATACATTGTAACTGAAACGTTGGCAATTGAGTTGTTGCTGATTTTGAAGTGCTGTTTTTCCTTTCCATATAAATGGTCAGTATTAGACATAGTTATATTTTATTTATGCTGCACATGTTTATTGTGACATGTGCATTTTCTTCTGTTATTTATTTATTTTTTCCTCTTCTAACAGCTAACAGAGCCAAAATTATCACGAAAAGAGGAAGGTATGTCTTCTCCAGTAAATATTTAAATAAATGCTTAACATCTGTTTACACGTGCACATAAATTTGTGAACTTTATCGATGGTACAGTTAAGTACTTATTTCAATGTTGTTGTCTTTCTCATGCATTGTTTACAACAGTAGAACTTATTCGAAGATCAAATGCTTTGGAGCGAGATGACCTTGATGCTTTAAGGTTTGTCTGGTCATCTAATTGTATAGTATATGATATTCTTGTTGATGGATTATACCTACCTTGATTTAGATTGAATATTATTAGGTACTTCCTATAGTCCCAAAATATCTCTCCTAATTAGATTTTAAAGTCAGTTGAAGCTAACTTTGGATATTCAATTTTCAAATATGTTTAGTTTCAATAGAAGAAAGCTAATATCTAAAATTTTGGACAAAAATTATCATAATTTAATCTATATTTTCTTACTTTTCAAATATTTGTTAGAATTTTTCAAAACAAATGGATCTTTGTCCTTCTCATATCTAATATGGATGTTTAACATCTTCGCTGTAGGAACTGGTTGTATTGGCATTTTATTTTGATCTTTGTAATTGATTTTAGAGATACCTTGGTCTCTAATTTCTCGAAAACATGTAAAACTTTAATGAAGAAGGGTACTTGGAGTGATCGAACAAATCCTTTCTTTCTGAAAGGAGAATGTTTCAAAACACACTGAATAATTTCAGAATAATGCACTTACACAAATGCTCACACACACACACTCAGTTGTAGAATCTACTCAGCAAGTGGACACGGGAGTGATGATTTTAATTTATGGAACATATCAATTCAACCAGAACTCTTGCATTCAGCACCAACTCATTTATGTTCAGAATGCATTTACTTACCCATCATTACAGCTGTTGTGGATTCTTTCTAGTGCTTTTGTGTCCTTGTCATGTTAATGTGTTCACTTGGGTATACATATATGATCTATCTATATAAACTTATCTTAATATGTTTTGCTATCAACTGTCTTAAGAACATGGAAAAGAATTGAACAGAACAGATGTATATATATGTAGTAGTTTTGATATTACTCTTTGGGAGACTCATTTTCAGTGTCTTGTCTCTGGTTCAGGAAAGTTTCAAGACAAGAATATTTAAAGAAGAGGGAGCAAAAGAAATTGGAAGAGATCAGGTACGATAAGCCATAGATTCCCACCTGAATCAGTGTTGTTCTTACAGTTAATATGTAGCCACAGAAAAAAGGAAGCTTGCTTGGATCCGTTATGCTATTTGACCTCCTTTCTATGTTTTCTATCTCAGAGATGACATAGAAGATGAACAGTATCTTTTTGGTGATACAAAAGTTTCTGAAGTAGAGCAACGCAATTATAGGTAATTACTTCGTTAGCTGTGTGAGTAAATATTAATCACTTTCTGTATTCATCACCTCGTCTATATGAGGTTACAAATGTTCATGTTTTTGTCCTTTCTTCATCCTCTTCAAAGGTATATATGAAAATGTTGATGTGATCATGTCAAACTTACACTTTTGGCTGGTCAGTTTATGATAAATGTCTTCTGGAAGCATACCCATGTTGGATAAGGAATTTCAGTTAGGTGATGATATATCATTTTGCATACTGAAAATCCTAAAGGCAAAGCATGACCCTCTACCATCCTTTTGTTTCCCTCATTTAAAAATATTTTGAAGCCATGGAATTGTTTTTCGTTGTTTTGTAAGAATTACGCTTCAATTCTGTGCTAAGTTTTTCTTCTTCTTTCCATTCCATTGACGCTTCACACTTTAGTGCCCTAATGGGCTACTGTTTCTCAAAATACTATTTTAAAACTGCCTTCATTTTATGAAATGTTAGGTCTTTGCCATGGTGTCTACTTGTGCTCTCTTATTATTGGCAATCACGTTGGTGGTGCCAGTTGGTACTTGTTTCTAAAAACATAGTTAATGCTTAGTTTTTATCTTTTTTTTCTCATGTATACCTTTATAAGTTATACCTTGTTGGGTATAAGCATCAATATTTTCATTATTTTCTTGTAATGCTCGAATGGTGATTTTTTTCATGAATTTCCATTTTGCAGATACAAGAAGGAAATATACGAACTTGCTAAGAAGCGATCTGAAGATACCAATGATATTAGCGAGGTAGTAAGCAAATTCCTTTACATTTAATAGTGAGATACAGTGGTACCTCTATTTATCAACTATTCTGTTTGTCATTCATATTTGGTTACTCTGGAAGATTGTAGTTCGGTCATTATATGTTCATAATTAAATGTATCATACAACTATAGTTATACTTGATGGGTTAGTTTTTAGGTTATAGCTGAGGAGTTGGTATTATTGTTAAATGCAACCAGCTTGACATTTTTTTATGGGAAATGTTATGGAACATCAAATCTGTGATGGATTTATTCTTGTGCTTGCCAAATATCTGTGAACACTTCAAACATATATGAGAACAAGATATAGTTTGATAGAAGCTTAGTATACTTTGGAGACTACATATTATTACTTTTATGCTAGCATGTAGATATTCTCAGGGGAATGATCATGGTGTTCTAAATCTTTTTAACTTAGAAATTGGTTGCTGTCTGAGATAATTGCTGACTGGCTAAGGCTTTATAAGTTCAGAAGATTAGATTATTATATATATTGGGAATAAAGATTGATTGGCCATATGGTAGTCCTTATTGCATCTCTTTGGGGATTTTACTGGCTATATCTTTAGTAGATATCTATAGAAGGCAGATGGTGATTTTTATGGAGCCTTTATTGTTTCTTTTTATAACAACACCTTGTTCTCTTTTATGTACTTCTATCATCTTAATGGATTTTTTTTTCTGGAGTACAGTACAGGATGCCAGAGGCTTATGATGTGGATGGGGGTGTGAATCAGGAAAAGAGATTTGCTGTAGCTTTGCAGCGTTATAGGTTAGTTTTTGCAAAGCATATTTCAAATCAGTACATTAATCTCACTCTTATGAAGACTTCCTTAACCTCTTCTTATCTATCTCAGTTTCTTGATTATCATCTTGCATTGTCCTTTTTTATCTATTATTTTCTTCTGTACCTTATAGGGACTCGAGTGCTGGGGATAAAATGAACCCATTTGCGGAACAAGAGGCTTGGGAGGAGCATCAAATTGGTAGCTTCTTACTAATGCTACAAGCATTATGTTACTTCAGATTCTTTAGCTATATTCTAGTTGGTTGTTTTGGTTCTAATTTTGATTTTGATTTTTTTTTTTTTGTATGCGCAGGGAAGGCCACGTTGAAATATGGTTCAAAAAATAAAAAACAGTCATCTGAGGACTATCAGTAAGTACTTCGTTTCCAGCCAATTGTTCCTTGCATCTTCATTTACTGCTTTTAGAATCTACCACTAACCATTTGAGCTTGCATTTAAAAGTGAATTTAAATGCTATAGCTAGAGAATGCTTTTTCTTACCTGTACCTCTTTGTTTACATACGAGGCATATAATTAGTATATTCTCAAATCATTTTATGTAGGTTTGTATTTGAGGATCAGATCGACTTTATCAAGGCGTCAGTGATGGATGGTGATAATGTATGCTTTTTTTTTTTTTCCTTTTACCATGCAGCTTTTGTTGGTTTTTGTGTTTCATGCTATATCTTATTTGATATAACTTTTGTACATGCAGTATGATGATAAGCTATCCACTGAGTCACATGATGATTCTGTGGCGAAATCGGCATTTGAGAAGCTTCAGGTGTGCATTTCAGTCCATTTTAGTTTCTAAGGCAATTAATAATATTCTCCTTTCATAATTTGCAAATGAATTTACTGTTAGGAAAAAGCATGTGCAGACATAGTCCCCCTGAAAGATAACTATAAAGGCTGTCAAGACCAAAATCAATAAACCAGTTAAAGTACATTGGACAAGAAATTGAGAAATCTTACTAAAGGAAATGATTAGAAAGTATTATGAAATACTATCTGCTAGCAAGTATTATGACACTGTGTGTGTATCTTGGGAATTGGACTACACTAAATAATGGGACCGAAAAGAAAGCAATTATTTGCAAGTATGTTGTTGATGGAATTTTTATTGAGATTGTAGTCCATCACTGATGTATTATAAATTATTGATTATTACTAAAGTTAATGTGAGTGCAATACATTAATCAACGTGGTTATACAGTCTAGTATCACATCAATGCCAGTACAGTTAAAGAAATAGAGAGATTTGTTGTCCAGATCATTTTCTTGAGTCTCATAATAAATCTTTGCTTCTTTGTATGCTTACCTCTTTCCCTCTTGATCCTTCAGGCTGACAGAAAAACTTTGCCTGTGTTTCCATATCGGGATGAATTGCTCCAAGCTGTGCAGGATCATCAGGTCTTTTGTTTTTTCACAGTTACATTTTTATGTTCTGAATAAAAGGGGATATCCTTACACTTGCTGTTAATGATATCATGCTCAATGCTGACAGTTCGTTATGAATTTATAATGTGCATCTCTATATCCATGTGCTTGTATCATTTAATGATCTGGACTTGTTTGTTATTCTTTAGGTTCTTGTTATTGTTGGAGAGACAGGATCAGGAAAAACTACGCAAATACCCCAATACCTTCATGAAGCTGGGTACACCAAGCGTGGAATGGTATTATTATCTATCTCCCTTATAAATACCTTTTGGCTAAAAAATTTAGGTGATCCTTTTCAGTTGCTCACTTGTGAATAAACAAAGATTAGTGGGATGAAGAACTGTACCGTTGATGGATTCAGATGAATTCCCAGTTAATTGTTGAACATAATTCATTATAGCATCTTTTTCTCAAGAGGATAATCGATGGTGAGATTATCACTGATGTGGCAATCCAGACAAACAAAGATACTTTAGTTGGAACACATGTCCATCAGACCTTCACTTACCATTGAATACTCAGAAAGGTTTTAACATCAAAATTGTGATTACTAGTCAACTTATGACTGATATACTCATCATAATTCCGTATCTTTCTCATTCTTAATGAGTCTCAATTGATTCTTACCCAGTCGTGGATAGGGCACAAATAGCAAGGATACGAAGTGATTGTCCCTCTTAACCTTATAGCCAACTATAATGTAAATGTTGATTAGTTATATACTTATATATTCTAACTAACAAGAAGCCAAGCTGACAGTTTCTATAAAATCTTTATACTATTTGCACGTTAAGTTGATTTTTATTATTCACATTCCTACTGCAAAATGCAGATACTTATTGTTATGAACGCTGAAGATGACATAATGCTATAAGGATCCAAAGAATTCTTGAGTTCACCAATTCAAACTAGCATTTTGTATATATTTAGAATATAGGAATTCCATTTGTAATACTCAATGCATTTCTAGCAAATAATAGTTTTAGTTCATTTACAACATTCCGTTTTCTATTGCACTCCCTGTCATTACCCAAACTGAATCCATAGAAGTTTTGGAACCATTCACTCTCAATGAAGCTATTTGAAGAATCATTGTTGGTTATTATGAAAATATAGCTTGAAATTTAATATACTCTTTATTTGCTTTTAGATTGGATGTACTCAGCCACGGCGAGTTGCGGCTATGAGTGTTGCTGCTCGTGTTTCTCAAGAAATGGGAGTTAAGCTTGGGCATGAGGTATGCTTCCTTCATTTAGTATATTCTGATAGTCTCTGATACACTTTGTAGTTGTATTCTTATCATTTTTCTACTATTGATGAATTTATAAATGATAAAATGTTAAGTCTTTGAGTATATATGGACCTGATCATTGATTTCACCATGTACATACCCTTGACTTCGATATAGATAACTGTCTACAGAGATAGACAGCGGTTTGCATGCTTATTCTTACGGTTTTTTCTTTTCTTTTCTTTTCTATATCTTATAGATACAAATTTAGGCCAACTATATTTTCGTTCCAAGTGAAATCATTATTCAGTGCCTGATTAGATTAGTATTGGTCTGAAGAAAAGAATAGTGATGGGTAGCTGAATACTGTATTGAGATTATCGTTAATTAACATTTAATTATTTGCAGGTTGGTTACTCTATTCGTTTTGAAGATTGCACATCTGAGAAGACGGTGCTGAAATACATGACAGATGGAATGTTACTGAGAGAATTCCTTGGTGAGCCAGACTTGGCAAGTTACAGGTGAGTTATGTTTTATGGTGATATTATTTGATTTCTTAGATGGGTTGCATTGGTTAGCTGACTATGCATGTTGCATTCTTCTAGTGTTGTGATGGTAGATGAAGCTCATGAAAGAACATTATCAACTGACATTTTATTTGGATTAGTAAAGGTAAGCATATACTCTTTCATTCTTCAGATTAGTTCTTAAGGTTATTCTTTTAATGCAAAACAATTATGTGAATGCCATTGATTCGCTGTGTCATTTACCCATTGCATTCTTGAACATTCTCATTATGTTGGGGTTGGGCATCTATATGAACTTCAGAGTTTGGTGAGTTGGGATTCAGTTATATCATATGGAAATGGCTAGCCAACAAGGTTGATCTTAGAGTTTGAATTGGTTACTTTCCTTATAATGATCTTAGATTTGACTAATGATATGTGAAAATACGCACTTATGCATGTTTTTGCAATGCAATCTGCTGGTTCTGGTCTGGAGATTCCTATAATGGTCAACTATGTGAACATACAAACATTCCCTTACCTTCAATCACACTGGAGCCCTTGCTTTTAGGACTTAATCTTGTGTAAACTGTCCTTTTTATGTTGTGTCTTGACTTTTTGTTTTAACTGTGATAGGATATTTCTAGATTTCGGCCAGATCTAAAGTTGCTTATCTCGAGTGCAACACTTGATGCTGAGAAGTTCAGTGATTATTTTGATTCTGCTCCAATTTTCAAAATTCCAGGGAGGCGGTTTCCTGTGGAGATACATTATACAAAAGCACCAGAAGCCGATTACTTGGATGCAGCAATCGTAACAGCACTTCAAATTCATGTGATGGAAGCACCTGGAGATATTTTGGTGTTCTTCACTGGTCAGGAGGAGATTGAAACTGCAGAAGAAATTCTGAAACATAGGACTAGGGGCTTGGGGACAAAAATAGCAGAACTGATAATATGCCCTATATATGCAAATCTACCAACCGAGCTGCAGTCTAAAATATTTGAACCAACTCCTGAAGGTGCACGAAAGGTTGTGTTGGCTACCAATATTGCCGAAACTTCATTGACTATCGATGGGATAAAGTACGTAATTGATCCAGGTTTCTGCAAAATGAAGTCCTACAATCCAAGGACAGGTATGGAGTCCTTGCTGGTTGCTCCCGTTTCAAAAGCATCAGCTCAGCAAAGGGCTGGTAGGTCTGGAAGAACAGGCCCTGGAAAATGCTACAGACTGTACACTCACCACAACTATATTCATGATTTGGACGATAATACAGTACCTGAAATACAAAGGACAAATCTAGCAAATGTTGTGCTTAGTCTTAAGAGCCTTGGTATCCATGACCTGATAAATTTTGATTTCATGGACCCACCACCAGCTGAAGCAATACTAAAAGCTCTAGAACTACTATTTGCGCTGAGTGCGTTGAATTCACATGGTGAGTTGACTAAAATGGGCAGACGTATGGCAGAGTTCCCACTAGATCCCATGCTATCCAAAATGATAGTTGCTTCAGAAAAGTACCAGTGTTCTGAGGATGCTATCTCCATTGCGGCTATGCTTTCTATTGGGAATTCAATATTTTACCGCCCAAAGGACAAACAAGTTCATGCTGACAATGCTAGATTGAATTTTCACACTGGCAATGTGGGGGATCACATTGCGTTGCTCAAGGTTTGTTCTTTTAAGTATGTACATTTTGCTCTTTTAGGAATGCTAGTAGTGACTTCTCTTTTGCTCTGCACTTTCATTTTCAGTGAATAAATTAGGTGCTTCAGGACAGTCTTTTATGAAAGAAAGTATGTGTGTTTCCAAATCCCACCCGATCTCTACACGGCAACAACTCATTGATTGATCCAAACTCCACTCAGTCAATTTGTGGCCCCACCAGGTTAATTGGGCTAAAGTTAAATAAAAAATTAAATCTCTAGTATATAATGAAAATGGGTTCTGTACATTTGGGAAAACAATTTGGGATATCCTTCCATAAAGTTTTATTTTGTGGCCTCTAAATTAGAAGGGAAGCAATATGCATATGCATTCTTTTTAGACTAGCTTGTTTTTCAACTGTTGTGATATTATGCTTTATACTGTGTTTCGTTTTGTTTAATTGATTTATTTACTCTGTTCATGTCATATACACGATGGTTGCTGATTCTATTCTTTTTTCTTCTGAAGGTTTACAATTCCTGGAAAGAAACTAATTTTTCTACGCAATGGTGCTATGAGAATTATATTCAGGTAATATTACATGATTTCCATTTTTAATTGACTCTAATATTCTTGTAAAAGCATGTTCTGGTCATTCTGTTTTATGTTGCATTATTTTAAGACGAAACTAAGTGCTGTTTGGGGCCTGTGATGATTTCCTCAAATCAAGATTGGGAACTTCATTTCTCATCTATTGGTTTTACTTGCATGTAAAAACAAGTGCCCAGAGCTCACATAGGAACATAATACACATGATAAGTTTGCAGCTGTGATTTTTAGATTGTTTTTACCAATAAAAAATAAGTTACGGTTGTTGGATGTTTTGCAGTATAATTTGTTGATTTGTAGTGCTTTCATTACTAATTTTGCAATTTCAATGTTTCTAGGTTAGGAGTATGAAGCGTGCTAGAGACATAAGAGACCAATTGGAGGGGCTCTTGGAGAGAGTAGAAATTGAATTAACATCTAACTCCAATGATTTGGAAGCTATAAAGAAGGCTATAACTTCCGGTAAAGTATATCTATCATTCACTTGAAATGTCAATTTCAATGTTTGATTATCAATGGTATTGAGTTCAATTCTGCTTGTGTTCATCAGGATTTTTCCCTCATTCTGCGAAGCTGCAGAAGAATGGATCATACCGGACTGTCAAACATCCCCAAACTGTTCATATACACCCTAGCTCGGGGTTAGCACAGGTAAGAAATGCTTGTATTCTTGATGGCTAAAGTGTAACATTTTGTCTACTTCTGTTCACATCATATACACGCATATTTTTAATCTTAAATGCATAGAATGCTAGCATATTTGTTTATTTTATTTGTTACGTCTCTTCAGGTGCTCCCAAGATGGGTTGTGTACCACGAGCTTGTCCTTACAACTAAGGAGTATATGAGACAAGTAATTATCACTCTACCTTCACATTTAGTTTTGTTTACGAGTCACTTGCTAGATTTGTGGTCATAGATAACACTTGGATGTTACATTTCAGGTTACTGAGCTAAAACCAGACTGGCTGGTGGAGATAGCCCCTCATTATTACCAGTTGAAGGATGTTGAAGATAGTATGCTCTCTCTCCCTCTCTCACACACTGACACACACCTAAATATGACTATAGACCTAATTCCATCCATGCTTAGAGAATAATAATGTACCTCTAATATAATAGTCAGATATATATAATAAAACGCTAGTCTAGTTAACTACAACGGACACTTAAGTAACAAAAGGAACTATCTCTGTCAAGAGGCCTCTGTTGTTCGCTCTTGGCCACAACAAGCTAGGAGGCACCAATTTGGAAACACAATTCACAATTTTCAAAAAATATAGGATACAATTAACTCTACTTTTTTAATTAATGTTCAAGAACGGAGATCGCTAGTCAGGTAGCCTTTTTTGGTAACATAGGAGCTTCCACTTTCATTCTAGTGTAACCACAATGTAAACAATATTACCTCCGTCCCAAAATGAGTGTCTTTGTTTCCTTTTAAGAGAACTTTAGGAAATGTTAGTGTTGTACAGTGACTCTTATACCCCCATAGACATGTGTTGTAATAAACTCTAGATATACTGACTTATTTAGGGATACTATTGATAATTCACGCATAACTAATTTACTAAAATAAAAAGATGACACTCATTTTGGGACAAAAATACAATTAAAACAGGACACTCATTTTGGGACGGAGGGAGTATCTCCTGAACATAATTGATAGCTCGTATTTGTTGTGTGAATATTCTTGAATAAATATAAGTTCAGATGCATTTCCCAATAAAGAGAAATAACCAGCCTGATAATTCCTATATTGAATCTTGGAAGTGTTCAATGAAAAGAATTTTGTTGTGGCAAAGATAATGTTCTCCATTCGCTACCTCTGAACTTTGCCTATCTAAATCTTCATATCTGAGATCATGCCATGTTTTATCGTCCGAACTTATTGTTAAATTGTACTAACCATTTTGTTTTGTTAACGTGACAGCGACATCCAAGAAGATGCCTAAAGGAGAAGGACGCGCAGCATCATGAGATCAAGAGGGAGGCTGCAGTTTTGAGGGAGAAAATGATTGTACATAAACTAGTGATTTGTGGGATCAGAGGTTCTATAATAGAAGTTGGGTAAAATGTATAGACATTTTTCTGAAATTTTATCAGGTTGAGATCAAATCTCTCCTCTTGCTTAATTGTACTATTTTGGTAGAAGGAATCTCAGAAAAGAAAATAGGAAAGTTGGACTGAAGAGGGAATCTAATTCAAGTTACAAGTAGACAAAAAGAACATTGAGAATATATTGGATCTATAATTGAAATGTTATGTATTGTACAAAGAAAAGCAACTTTGTGAGTCTGATCATATTGCAGACTGAAATTCTCTTTGCAGAGCAGTAATGTGTATGCAGATTGGCTAGCATGTTTTTAATTCTCCTATGATGGGTCTTTGTAATGTACTGTCAATTCATTTCAAGCTTTATCAGAAACCTTTCAAAATGATTCAAATCATTTGCATGAATATGAGTATATGACTGCCCACTTTGCATTTTTTATTTATAAAAATAATGTGTTTCCTTATGGGTTTATTTTAAAAATGGGTTATTCTAGGATCTTATCAATTCATGATGACTTCGAGAAAAAAAGAATTTTGATATCTAATTAGTTTTGGCCAGTTTATTATTATATATGAATTACTAAAAGAGATAGTAACTTGGACATGAAGTTGCAAATACTTAAAATTTGATCAACATTTTTGTGTAGCTGCGGATTGCATAAAATTGACCCAAGTTCGAATTTTTCCCGATGAGACTGTGAGTTGGAGCGGACAAACCATCATATCATGCTTGTAAAATCCAAACCCAACATGTTGTCCGATATTTGCAACTTGAACTTCTTTTATATTTGATGTTGTCGAGAGAGAGAGAGAGAGAGAGAGAGAGAGAGAGAGCTCCTAATGAGAGTGTGAGGTG
>JAYMTJ010000153.1:0-15534 GCA_036897525.1 Pelargonium x hortorum | reverse complement strand
TCTTCATTTTTTTTATTATCATTATTTTATTATTATTATTGAATTTTAGAAAATTTAAAAATTAAAAATCATAGGATATTTTAGACTTTTTACGCTTCAACTAACAACCAAGTAAGAAAATTAGGACAGGAGGTCACTGCACAATAGTATAGGGAGTCACAAATTTATAAGAAAAAAGATATATGGGATTATGTGCCAAATGCGTATAGTACAAGATAGTCATGTGTTATCTACCCTATCAAATATGAAAAAGGTGAATCAGAAAATTGCAATTGTGAAGGAATTCATTCATTAGTACAGAAAGAGATGAAAGAGAAATTCACTACTCTGTGACGGAGTCAATTTAGACTTCAGAATATTGCTGGGACTCGACGATTTGGTTTGAATTTCTCATAAAACGATTATATAGAGCTACCGTTTTGTCACACTACCTTCAAAAACAAGTTTAATCGGGTGGTGCGTAACTGCGTATGGTTGCTGAGGTCTCTCTCTCGTCCATTTCTCAACTGAAAACTAAAAGCCACCGACCATTTTCTCTTTGATCCATAACCAAAAAAATCATTATTTGCAGAAATGGAGGACAACAACAAGCAGCAACCACCTAAGGAGGAGAAGGAAGTTCAACAACCAGAAGCCGCCGCTGCTCCGCCGCAGCCCAGCGGAGGAGGTGGCGGTGGATGGGGCGGTTGGGGCTTCTCTCTCTCCAATCTACAGAAGGCCGCCGAAGAGATCTCCCGCAATGTACTCACCTATACTCTCTTTATCTCTATGTTGTGGATGAGTTTTGGTTCATTTCGATGAAATTAGGGTTTAGAGATAATGGTTCTAGAGTAGTATTGTAAGGTCAGAGACGATTCAGTTTCGGATCTAGTATTGTCTCCCAAACTGAAGGTTATATTTCGGAAGAGTGATTCGAGAATCCATTCGTTTCGCTTCGGAAGTGTTTCCGTTTGTTTTTTGTTCTCAAATAGAAATTTAACTGGTGCTTAAAGACGTCTGCTACTCAGTGGTGTTGAGTTTATTTGTTTGTTTTATATTTGTAGCATTTGACATAAAATGTTTGTAGATGTGAACTTCAAGGTAGTAGTAGTAGTGTCTTTTACTTGTAAATTTTGGTTGAGGCTCATGAGATTGCTTTTGCACTCAATTCAATGTGATATGGTAGGAATGAGGGTCTAACAAAGAATCGAAATACTTATGTTCTGTGAAACTGGGTAGGGTAATTGCTTAGGTGGGACATAGGAGGTTCGGTTTACTTCAGTTCTGCTTCGACCTTTTGTCGGCAATTGGCATTTCCTGTCTTGAGGGTTTTCTTTTGTTATGCAACTTGATACAACTTCACTGGATGAAATATTTTCAATGGAAACACTATTACCTGTTGTAGTAATGGATGACCGTTACTATGCTCCATGGTAGTTTGTACATTCCCCAACCTAAACATGTATTTTTGTAAATCTATAACAAACAGCTTTAAACATAAGAATTTTTTGTACTCTTAAGTCAGTTTTATTTGGAATATAACAAATAAGTTTCCATAGTCAGAGTGTTAATATTATTTATAAATTTCCAATTTGGTACTTTTCTTTGTATACACGAGTTAACTTAGGAAACTTAGATATAAGACGTACAATTGCATTCGACACTTCCAAGAGGAACACTTTTTCCCTCAAATTCTTTTATTTATTTTTGCAATCTGCTTAGTTGTCATGTTTTTTTTTATTTTTTTTGGGATGCTAGAAATCATACACTCAGTGGATAGCTCTTTATTTCCGCGTTATGTTACTATGTTGTCATTATGAGTAGAAAAATTTGGATGCAGGCTGCAGTGGCTGCTCAAACTGCAGCAAAGAGTATTGCAGAAATTGTTGAAGACTCTGATTCCTCTAAGGAGGAAGAGGGAGAACCTATAGTTAAAAAGGAAAGTGATGATGAGAATGAAAAGTTCCGGAAAACTGCTTTGGATAAACTGGAGAAAGCAAGTGAGGATTCATTCCTTGGCGAGGCAAGTCATAATCACACATTGATATTTTCTGCATGTAGAATTTGGCATCTGAAACTTTTTCTGTCATTGAATACTTGTCCAACATGTTTATGGTTTTCTCTCTCTTATCCTCGAGTTTATAATACACGTTGAAGATGTGTTATGCATCTACTAAGTTTCTCTTCTGTAATTATAGGTTCAATTTCTTTCAAATGCATTTTTGCTATGCATGCACGATCTCACAGCAAATTTTCATATAGTGTTTTCATTTGTGCCATTTGATTTCTTGCCCTTTTGGTTTTCATTAAGCACGAATTCATGAAATAATGTCATTTCTGATTTTTCCTATGCAGCATTTGAAGGTTCTTGATAATTCTGTTGAGAATTTTGCATCTGGTGCATGGCAGGCACTAGGAAGTGCATGGAAGGGGAGCTCTGCTTTTGTTTCCAGGTACAGCATAGTGCAAAACTGCAGATACATGTTATAGTTTTGATTTCTTATGTTATTAATAGTACATGTCTCCAGCTGGCAAGAATTTATTAATCATTGGTGACAATAAGAGATGGTTTTCAGTTTCTTGTAAAATTATGAATTTTTTTATATTTTGAGTTTAGAACTGTACTGTATAGTGTTTCTGGTAGATGTAATTTACTAATGTTTGCTTGCTTATCTGATTTTTGACTGAATGTATATAACATGTGAAGATTTTTAATATTTTATTGTTTATATTGCTTGGATTTCATGATATGAATCAGATAGTTTATAGCTCTTAGAAAATTTTATATCTTCCACTTCTATTTCTTCAATTTACTTTTTTTGGCTAAAGAGCTGTGAGAAGAGTGGATAGTTATGAACTGGAATAGGTTGAATTATAATTGGAAACTGCCTTAAAAAGGTTATTAATAGGGACCTCTTCAATTTTAGCATATATGCCTTCGAAGATAATTATGATAGGGTTACTATGTATGTTCTTGCTCCTGAATGTATTTCTTAGTTAGCATATAGGAGCAAAAATATGAATAAAAGGGAATTTTTTGAGGATGTTGGTAAGTGGTAACTTTACTTTGATCTTAGTAACTTTGTACTGAAAATAATATTCTTATGGTACTCCTTTTCATGATTGAAGTTGAATGACTTAATCCAGTATTAACAAAGGAAAATTGGGTTTAATGGTTGGGTAACCATCTAAATTTCAGATGATTTGCTACTTTGTAGGTGCCCTATATCTTTCGGTTCTGTTTATACCTTGCAATATAATTTTTGTCCTCTGATTAGAAACTTATGAGACTGAATGTTCTTGTCCCACAAGGTTTATGGTATCATTTATGATGATGGAGCTTGTACAATAGGATTAGTGAAGTTTCCTATTGTCGTATCTCTTTTGGGCCACTTTTACAGCACCGTGGAATACTTGTGATCTTAATAATTAGGCTGTATTTGATCTATGTGCTCGCCTTGCACTTGTTCAGCCTCCTATTCTTTTGATGGAAGTAGAAGGGACACAATGAGGATGAGTTCATCCTTACTATCTCAGGCAAGATTTGACCTAATTCTTCCAACAAAGGACCACCACCCACCCACACCTCTACCATTAGATGGATGCCTCAAGCATGATTTCTTATAGTCATTGTAGTTGCAGATGTTGTAGTGCACATAACTCGAAATTTTGGTTGCTGATGGTTAACTTGACATGCTCTGTTTATCCTTAGATAACTGTAATGATTCTAATGAATCTGCCATTTTTTCCCCAATGGTTTACTGGATTTACATCTGTTTTGTTAATGCAAACACGTGTATTAAGCATGTGATGTTTTGTGTTTCTAGGCTTGAGAGTTCTGCTGCGAACCTCGCAGATTCTATTCAGCAAGGTGGTTTGCCAGGAGCTGCTGGATCTGTCACGCCATCCTTACTAGAGGTATGCATGATTATCACCATCTTGGTTTTAAGTTTTGCCGTGAGTGTTTACTTATCATCTTCATATTACAGACAGGAAAAGCTTTTACTGCCAAGGGAATGGAAGTTCTTGAACTTGTCGGGAAGGAGACCATGGATCTACTGATTACAGAAACTGGTATTGAAGTTGAGAAGAATCCACAAGCAACAGGAGAGGAAGCTGATGAGGATCAGCTAAATGAGGAAGTGACTTTTGATCGGTGCTTCTACATATATGGTGGTCCAGAACAGTTGGAGGTCAGTTTCTTATCGTTGTGAATTTTGATACTTGGCATGATACTTGACTAACTTTCTGCAACGCTTTCAGGAGCTGGAGGCATTGTCCAGTCATTATACACTTTTATTCAATCGAAGAAAAGCAAAATTGTCATCTGAACAGAAGTCTGTATATGACGGAAAGCTTAAAGAGGTCCAGCAAATATTTGATATGAGCACTGAACTTGATGGGGGTGTTGAGTCAGATAGAGGAAAGAAGATAGAAAGTGGAACCAAGGGCGAAGTCGATGAGATAAAGATGCTATATGACTCAAGTGTGAGCCAGGCTGCTGACTTGGTGGCAGGGTAATTTTGCTGGCACGCTTTACCTTTTACTTCTCTTAAACGTTTTCTGGAAATTTTATCTATTAATTTGTGTGGATTTGTTGGTATATTTTTTTTTTTTTCCTAATTTGCTTTAAGGAAGTTTTACAGAATGTTGCTTCACGAGCATTTTATTTTGGCATATCCATTTTTCCCATAGTATTAATTCTTCCCCAGCAGTTCATTGGCTGTGGAATACTTTGCAGAGGAAATTTACAATCTTGACTACTTTTCTGGTGTCTTTCAGGTTTACAAATGTCCTTGCTGGATTAGCTGCAAATGATATGGTTCAAAAGACTGCTGGCAGGCTAGATTCTCTTCACTCAGAGGGTATTCATGTATGTTTGCATGGATTTTTATTTGAAATATCTGAGTTCTCTATGTTGATGCATTCTTTTGTGAAGCATTTTAACTAAAATATTCATATATCATGCAGAGATTATCAGAACTTTGCTGTGTCTCGGTCTCTCAAATACTAATGCTTGGAAAATCCATCATATCTGATGCTAACAAAGTTCAGGATGGAGATGCTGATGAGGATATGGTGAAAATTGACTGGCCTGAAGATTCTTGCGAGAAAGCTAAGATAATCAGAAAAAAGGCTCAGTCAATGACAGGAACCCTGGAAGCAGTATCTCACAGTTTATTACAGGTTGGTTGGCTACACCTTATCTCTTTTGCTGTAAATTTATTAACCATATTCTTAATATATTTTCATCAGTAGCTGTGTCATATTTTTGAAAGGAGTGCAACTTTTTTCCTCTTAGAACCTGGTAATGCTGTGCAAAACAGTGTAAAAATGAATGAAATTGACATTTCCAATTTTGTAGCTGTGAAAATTTCTTCCTGCCACTTCCATATACTTTTTTCTCACTTTGTTGGTGACGATCATTCGGCTGTTGCCTGAATGGGGTTGCTAATAGAAAATTAACACTCGAAATTTAGCTGGTTTACATTGCATGCTAAAGCATAAATTATAGTTTGCGGATCACTTATTTTCCATTTAGTAGTTTGCCTGTTTGGATTAGAATTTTTGTTGGAATGGGAATAAGATTCTCATTGTTCATGTTTGGATTAGGATTAGGATATCTTGGTCATGAGAGTGGCTCTGGTCATTTTTTATTCCTATTCTCAGTTCAAATTCTTTTAATCCAAACACTACATTAGAACTTGTGTGTGACTGGTTTTGTTCCATTTTTTCTCTTCTCGGTAAATTTCTTCATTTACCAAATGAAATTTGATGGTTTGAACCCTAATGAAATCTGCAGGCATAACTGATGTAGCTGAAGCATATCTGGCTGCCATTAAAGGTGCCGCTGCTGATTCCCATGATGCTCGTCCAAAGACATCGGTACAGGAAAAGGCCAATGCCTTCTCTGAACATCTTCGTGCTGACCAGACTACCGCTGTGAGCAAAATCCAGGATGGACTTCAATACTTGGCTTATTTAGTCATTTCAACCTCTATGCCTTCTGCCTGAAACTCTCCAAAACCGTCATCTTAAATCTATCTGTAAATAGTTGCACACTTTAAAAGATTAAACACCTGGTGGCATGTGTAATTCAATGCTATAGCAAATGAGTTTGAACTCATTTAGAAATAGTGGAAGCAATTCTTTCTTTAGATTTATTCAAGATTTCAAGATAAATGCATTGCCTTGACAATTTGATTATGTTTCTCTCATCGATTAACCTGTACGCTCATCGGGACTTTGGTGATGCTTGTTATCTTAACATGTCTTTGAATTGATTGTGAATTTTTAAACTGCATAGGTCAATGAAATGTTTAGTGTAGTTCCTTTCGGTAATTGTCACTGAAAATGAATGCATTTTACTTGTCTTAACATATCAAAGACAGTGTTGTGAACGTAAATCACACATGATGCAACAACCTTCCAAAATACAGACAGGCAAAACTTTGTCTACTTCCTAGAAACCAAAACTGTCCCAGTCAAGTGCATACTTATATTGTGATCACAACAATTCCAGTACTATAAGACAGCCATAACCGATCTAATCTACCATCTGCAGTTCTGCACCATTACAGCCATGGTAGAGGTAGATCCAGCCTTCATCCAAGTTGCAGAACACAGGCCTAAACAAACCGCAATCGTCATCAAAGAAATCCCAATAATTGATCTCTCCCTCTCAACCCATGGTGATCATGTCACTGCACTTGCTGCAGAGATAGGCAGTGCCTGCGAGGAATGGGGATTTTTCCAAGTCATCAACCATGGAGTGCCTTTGGAGCTATGCCAGGAAATGCAGAAGATGGCTAAGCTTTTCTTTGACCAATCCATGGAGGAGAAGAGCAAGCTGAGGAGAGATGAGGTGCATCCAATGGGTTATTATGACAGTGAGCATACCAAGAATGTTAGAGACTGGAAGGAGGTTTTTGACTTTGTGGTGCAAGAGCCTGTCTTGATGCCAGCTTCACATGACCCTCAGGACAAGGAGTTGAGGATGCTGACCAATCAGTGGCCTCAGTACCCTCCTCACTTCAGGTAATAAATATTTGAGACACATTCTTTAGTGACTTGGTTCAGTTCTTGATACTATAAGCCTTATTTTCTTGTAAGTTCAAAATTTATGCGCATTACTATGTACTCTTTACTCTATCAGATATGATGCTTGAGTACTCTTTAGTAATCTGGTTTAATTGTTGATGATGCAATGAGTCTTATTTTCTTGTGGGTTCAAACTCTATGCACATCAATAAGTACTCTATACTCTGTTAGGTAGGACGCTTGAGTGAGTATATATCTGGGTAATGAATTATCAACATAGATTTGAATTCATGATGCATCATTATGTACTCTATACTCTATTCAATATGATGCTTGAGTTTCTTCTAAACAATTATCATCTAATAGTGCCTAAGATCTAATGTACTCTATTCTATCAGATATGATGCTTGAGTCAAGGTATACTGTATGAGTAATGAATAATCAACATAGATTTGATTTGAGAATACTTTATTATGTACTATATACTCTATTTAATATAAGTATATAACACTTGAGTCTCTTCTAAACAATTCTCACTTACAATTGTGTCTAAGATCTAAGTTACTCTCTATTTTATCAGATATGATGCTTGAGTCAGGGTATTCTTTATCTGGATAATGAATAATCAACATAGATTTGAACCCATAATACATTACTCTATACTCTACTTTTTACTCTATCCAATATGATGCTTGAGTTTCTTCTAAACAATTCTCACCTATAATAGTCCCTAAGATCTAATGTTTGATGAAATTGATTTGATAAATGTGATTAGGGAGACATGTGAAGAATATGCAAGAGAAGTAGAGAAGCTAGCTTACAAGTTGCTTGAACTCATATCCATGAGTTTAGGATTGTCTGCTAAGAGGTTGAATGGTTTCTTCAAGGACCAAACCACCTTTCTTAGGATCAATCACTACCCTCCATGCCCTTTCCCAGACCTAGCCCTTGGTGTTGGTAGACACAAAGATGGTGGTGCCATGACTGTTCTTGCTCAAGATGATGTTGGTGGATTGGAGGTAAGGAGAAAATCTGATGGAGAGTGGATTCAGGTCAAGCCCACACCAAATGCATTTATCATCAATGTTGGCGACATCATTCAGGTACATACACGTATTTAGCCAAAAATGCGAGTTTTGTCCCATCAACAAAGTTGTTGTCGTGCGAATGTGAGATTACATGTTCAAGTCATAAAAACAATTGAACCAGAACTATCACTCCGCGCCCACAAATTTACTGCAGTTATGTGTGTTAAGTAATGACGAGACATACTCACATTGATAAGTTGGATGTTGTATAGGTTTGGAGCAATGACAAGTATGAGAGTGTGGAGCACAGGGCTATGGTGAACACTGTGAAGGAAAGGTTTTCAATTCCATTTTTCTTCAATCCAGGGCACTGTGTTGCACTGAAGCCATTGGAGGAGCTTATAGATGAGCACAACTTGCCCAAATATAGGGAGTACAAATGGGGAAAATTTTATGCCACAAGAAACCGAAGTGATTTCAAGAAACTTGATGTTGAGAACATCCAAATTAGTGATTTCAGAATATAAGACTTTTTGCAACTTGTAGAAGACAGTGTTTCAATAAATTTACAAACTAATGTCATGAATAAATTACTTTTGAAGCACTATCAGCTAAATGGTGCGTTACCCTCAAATAATGTTATACTTGTGTCTTCGCTTAGTGGTGCGTTACCCTCCAATAACCCAAAAGCAAGTACCCAAGCCTCCGGATTCGCCTCCAACTCTGTCCCCCAAGACTTCAAATTTAGAATATTTTCAAGACAACTAACCTAACACATGGCCAAGAAGACGAAAAATCTCAGTTTGCTCTTTTGATCAGTTTAAAAGAGGTGCATTAAGTGTGATTCTAGACCAAGTAGCTTAACAAGTACTCTTTTTTTTTTCTTCGACGGGACCCCAGTGTGGGCATCACCCGAGTTAGTTGTTGGTACCCGTAAACCCATAAATCTCACCCCATGCCGTTGGCAAGGAGGCTCGAACCTGAGACCTCAAAGAAAATCCAAAATGCATCAACCGCTTGGCCCAACATGCCCTTAGTAGCGTAACAAGTACTTGCAAGCAAAGACAGTCTTGGGAATGTAAATCACACATGATTTAACAACTTTCCAAAATACAGATAGACAACTTTGAGTACTTCCTAGAAACCAAAACTATCCCTGACTAGTGCATACATATAACAATTTCAGTACTATTGTTGAAGTAAAGATAGAGTGACAGATATAATTGTGATTTCATATACATTGCATCTCAATATATAGAGAATACAGATCATGTGGGGATATGGAGGAAGAGGAAGAGGAAGGTATGGCTCTATGCCTCTATGGAAGGTTGAAGTGTGAATCGCACATAATTCAATGCAACAACCTTCCAAAATACAGGTAGACAAAAACTGTCCCTGTCTAGTGTATACATATATAATGTGATCATAAACAATTATTTCAGTACTATAAGACACCCAAAACCTACACACCATATCTTCACCATTACATTTACAGCCATGGTAGAGGTAGATCCAGCCTTCATCCAAGGTGCAGAACACAGGCCCAAACAAACCACAATCGTCTTAGAAGAAATCCCAATAATTGATCTTGGAGATCATGATGTCAATGCACTTGTTTTAGAGATTGGCAATGCCTGCAAGGAATGGGGATTTTTCCTAGTAATCAACCATGGAGTGCCTTTGGAGATATGCCAAGAAATTCAGGAGATGGCTAAGCTTTTCTTTGAGCAGTCCATGGAGGAGAAGAGAAAGGTGAGAAGAGATGAGGTGAATCCAATGGGTTATTATGAGAGTGAGCATACCAAGAATGTTAGGGACTGGAAGGAGATTTTTGATTTTGTGGTGCAAGAACATGTCTTGATGCCAGCTTCACAGGACCCTCAGGACAAGGAGCTCAGGATGTTGACCAATCATTGGCCTCAGTACCCTCTTCACTTCAGGTAACAAATATTTGAAAAACATTCTTTAGTGATTTTGGTTCAATTCTTGTTACTTTGAGTCTTATTTTCATGTGGGTTCCAACTTTATATGTACTCTATACTCTTATCAAATATGATGCTTGAGTCAGGATATCCTTTGTTTAAGTAACACATCATTATAGACTCTATACTTTTCTCACCTATAACAGTGCCTAAAATCTAATGTTTGATGTAAATGATTTGATTATGGTGGTAGGGAGACATGTGAAGACTATGCAAAAGCAGTAGAGAAGCTAGCTTATAAGCTGCTTGAACTCATATCCATGAGCTTAGGATTGTCTGCTAAAAGATTGAATGGTTTCTTCAAGGACCAAACCACCTTGGTTAGGCTCAATCACTACCCATCATGCCCTTTCCCAGACCTAGCCCTTGGTGTTGGTAGACACAAAGATGATGGTGCATTGACTGTTCTTGCTCAAGATGATGTTGGTGGATTGGAGGTAAAGAGAAAATCTGATGGAGAGTGGATTCAGGTCAAGCCCATACCACATGCATTTGTCATCAATGTTGGTGACATCATTCAGGTACATACATACACTTATTTAGCTAAAAATGTGAATCATGTATTCATGTCCCATCAACAAAGTTGTTATCTTACTACTGTGAGATTACATGTAACCCTCTTCGTACCCCACAACCGATAGATCATCAATTGGAGAGCACTGAGTCTCAACAAAAAATTAGTGGTTGAGACTTCGTCAAAACTAAAGTATGCTCAGTAAAGACGTGACATATTTTAGATGGTTTGGTTTTTCTTCATCAATTTTATGGAAAATAATAATAAGTTGGATGTTGTATAGGTTTGGAGCAATGGCAAGTATGAGAGTGTGGAGCACAGAGCTATGGTGAACAGTGAGAAAGAAAGGTTTTCAATTCCATTTTTCTTCAATCCAGGACACTGTTGTGCAGTGAAGCCATTGGAGGAGCTTGTAGATGAGCACAACCCTCCCAAATATAGGGAATACACCTGGGGAAAATTTTATGCCTCAAGAAACCAAAGTGATTTCAAGAAACTTGACCATGAGAACATCCAAATTAGTGATTTCAGAATATAAGAGTAATTTTTGTAACTTGTACAAGACAATGTTACAGAACTTATGTCAGATAAAATCTTGAATAAACTGAAACACTATTAGCCGCAAAATTTTATGATTAGTAACATGTTTGTTTAAGTTTCATTTTGGTACCATAAAAAATTATATATTTGTGTTTACAAATTCAACTAAATCATCAGTACTAGTTATAAACACCAAATATATTTTGTTCAAAACATAAATGTGTGATTTTGCCGAGAAAAGAAATAATAAAAAAAACTGTTGTTTCCCGAGAAATTATTAGTCGATATGATGAGTTACGAAATTACACGTGACGTACGTGCATCATTCCTGTCTAAAGTGTCATGTCAGGGCCTTAAAACAAATACGAGAAGAAATACAAGTCTCCGAATAAATTGAATGTCATACATTAACTTTCTGTTAATCAATGTTCAAGGGCATCATATTGAAGATCTCGTCTCATTCGAGATATTCTTAGTAAATATCAAAGAGGGCCTAAAGCCAATGGAGCGAAGTCCGATGGAGTTTGCGGAACACTAGCACATCCACCAAGTGGAAGCTTGAGGACATACGGTAGCGGATACCTCACACGTCTCACGAGCGTACACTCATTAAATCTCCGCTTAAAGGTGTGTTTTCCTCGTAAAATTCAAGAGTAAAGACCAAGCCTCCGGCTCTGCCTCTAATTCCATCCCCCGAGACTCTAGATTTATAATATTTTCAAA
The DNA here is from genome assembly GCA_036897525.1 of Pelargonium x hortorum. Taxonomy (NCBI): domain Eukaryota; kingdom Viridiplantae; phylum Streptophyta; class Magnoliopsida; order Geraniales; family Geraniaceae; genus Pelargonium; species Pelargonium x hortorum. Next base: position 3,727 of record JAYMTJ010000153.1, on the reverse strand, counting down.
AGAACTAACCTAATTACACGTGGACAAGAAAACAAAAAAAAACAAAAAAATCTCAGTGTGCTCTTTTGACCAATTTCAAAGATATGCATCAAACTCTAAGCTAACCCTAAAGTAGCATAATTACAAGTAGCAAATCTAGTTTAATCATATCAAACAATAGTCATATAAAACTATTGTAACATACATGATACAATGAACAAAACTTTTAAAAGTTAAAAAAAAAAAAAAAAAAAAAAAAAAAAAACACCCCATTCATATGGAGCACAAGTTGGCTGCTTTAATTAAATCAATAGAAAATTGAACACATTGAGTAATTGGCACTAAACTAGTTAGTAATAATCCTCAGCACAATTACTTTCGGTACAAGAAATTCTGCGTCATCTCCAACTCCCAAGGTTGTGATTCCTAAATCTTCATATCATATCCAAATTCAGAACCAAAGACCAAATTGTGCTCATCTCATATGAGTTTGATAATTGAATATTGTTCCTTAAAGTGCAGGCAACCTACATGTGCTCTTTTGGAACATAAATTGGTGAGACCAAACCAAGAAATGAAATGAAAATTAAAAAACATAGAAATGGAGCAAATGGACAAGAAAAGGGTTCTATAGATTTCCATTTTTGTTGCTCTCTTCTCTGTGGCACTGTCTAGTAGTAGTAAACACTTTGTGCTAGTACATGGGTCATGCCATGGAGCTTGGTCATGGTACAAGATTCTGGCACTACTAAATTCATCATCATACAACCATAGGGTCACCGCACTGGACTTGGCGGCTTCCGGGATCAATCCGGTGATGGTGAATGATCTCCGGTCAGTCTCCGATTACTTCCGGCCACTGAGGGAGTTCATGGAAGGTCTTCCCATCCATGAAAGAGTGATTCTAGTTGGTCACAGCTTTGGTGGATATGCTATTTTCTTATGCCATGGAGAGGTTTCCTAATTAGATTGATGTGGCTGTTTTTGGCACAGCCTTCATGCCTGGCCCAACTCTCAACTTTTCCTGCCTCAACCAAGAGGTAATTTCAATTCTTCTCTTCCTCCAAGATTAATTATCATGACTTGGTTTAAAAACATGTAAAAGAAAAAGTCAATAACAAAAAATAATAATATCCAAAAAAAAATGTGTGGATGTCGGATAGTATCTCCGCATGTGCTCTAAGTACATGTATTCTACGAGTACGTGACGAAGCCAGCAATCTCACCACACATCTCCAACTTTCACTGCATACAAGTGAGTAGTCTGTGGGTCACCCTCTCTCTTATCTAATAATGTGTCGCCACGTGAAGTACATGTATAGTACACATGGGGATCCTTCTCCAAAAAAAATGTATTAATCTCCCAATTAACTATTAATTTTGGGGTGAAGCTTTTACAAATATTATTTTTCTTCTTGTTTTTACATAATTTTATATGAACTTATGAGACATTAAAAGCAATGAGGAGGCAAGATTCTCAGCTAGACAATCATTTCACATACGATGAAGGCCCAAACAGCCCACCAACCACTTCCATCTTCGGCCCATTATACTTGTCATCCAAAATGTACCAGCTCAGCCCACCTCAGGTAACATTTCGATTATCCCTTCATAAAAAACAACCACCGTCTGATCCCGATATATGATCGGAACATGAAAATCAACGGTGGTCGTTGCAGGACTTGGCACTGGCAAAAACGTTGCTTAGACCAAGACGGTTGTTCCGTGAGGACGACATGTCGGAGGTGCTAAAGTTAACAAACGAGAGATACGGAACGACTCGTCGTGTTTACGTAATGGCTGAAGATGATGAGGTCATCAAGGAGGATTTTCAACGGTGGATGATGGAGAATAATCCGCCGGATAAGGTGGAGAGGATAAGGGGATCAGATCATATATGCCAATACAGCTCTTGCTTCTTCTCCAAAATATTGCTTACGAGTATTCTAGATAATTTGTTCATTTTGATTTTGGAAAAAATGTAAAAATTGTTTTTTTTCAATGATATATAATACAAAAAGAAAAAAATGTTAGAGGTTATATACTTCATATTTTTAATTTAAAATTAAGTTATGCCATCGAAAAATAATTCGATGTATATAATACCGTGATTATTCTTTCATGAATTTCTAGCGCGAAATACTCAGTTTATAAGATAGGTTGTACACGTGACTTATGGTGATTTGTTCAAGCCATTAATGAAATAATTGAAGTATCATGTTGTTCTATTTGTTGACGCATAATTTGAAATATATAGTATTACTCATAATATATTATATTGTTAACCTGTTTGAATCAACCACTTAACTTTGTTTTATTTTAAATGCTAATTTTCAAACTAAAATTTTTAAATGTTTAATGATATTAAATAAATTAAAGAGACAATAATCGTACTTCTATTGTATATTATAAAAATGTTCAATAATTAAAAATTATTAAGTTGTGGAGATGGTTAATCAAATTGAATTATATAAGCGCATTTTGTAGCATAAATTAGAATACACGTGTATCATGTTCTTTTTCATTATATGTCATTGATAAAGTTAACTATTAAACGGTATAAATCATGGTTTATATTAGTGCAAAAAATTGTGTTCAGACACCATTGATGTTTTGCACGGGCATAACGTTCGTGCGTCATAATTTTATTAAGAAACTAGGGCATATATATATAACATAGGACATTCATCGAACAACAATTAAATGTTGCAAATTTTTATGTCATAAATAAATTCGGGTTGAAATAAGTTTGTGACGACATTTGCGGAACTTTTTGAGTTATAAAAAATGGACATTATAATCTTGCTGCCAAAATCTCCGTTTCTGCCCATCCAATCTGTGACGTTATTAATTTAACTTTTTGAATTATAAATTAGACACCATTAGTCCAAGATGTATAAAGTGAAGATCAAGAAAACTTACAAACAACACCATGATGGAGAAACCAAACAACAAAAAGTACCAAAATTATGATCTGATGCTGATCATTGTGATTATATTAGCATCATCAGATGAGACTATGAGCAAGCACTTTGTGTTGGTTCATGGGTCGGGCCACGGAGCCTGGTGCTGGTTCAAGCTCACGGCGATGCTACAATCGTCTGGTCACCGAGTCACAGCTCTGGACTTGGAGGGTTCTGGGATTGACCCAATACAGCCCAAAAATATTCAATCATTTTCCGATTACTGGCGTCCATTGAGAGATTTCATGGATGGTTTAAATAGTGATGAGAAGGTGATAATGGTGGGTCACAGCTATGGTGGGTTAGCTATTTCTGAAGCCATGGAAATGTTTCCAAATAAGATCTCCGTCGCTGTTTTTGTTGCTTCTGCGTTTATGCCTGCTCCGGCCGTTGATTTTTCCGTCTACAATGCAGAGGTATTTATGGTTCTTGCATGGCTTCTATATATATTGCATGTTTTTTGTTTTTCTAATTTCTCACGTCTCAATAATATTCAACACTTATCAGCGGGTTAAATATAAATATCTATTTTATATTTTATTTAAATCTTTTTATTATTATAATTTAGGGGAAATGACACCAAACTCCAGCTCTATTACGGTTTCAAAACAATCGTCCCTCTGTTTCAAAACACGACAATGTTGTACTTGTCTTATGGAGTGAAGTGTTTTTCATTCAATTTAACGGAATATATCTTACTTCGTTAGCATGTACATGTCACATGGGGTATAAATTTTTGATAATTTCCATTTTGCCCTCATTTTCTCTTTCTCTTTCTCTTTTCG